>MCJB01000669.1:44591-113640 GCA_002018475.1 Nicotiana obtusifolia | reverse complement strand
GGGGGGGGGGGGTAACAATCAAGGAGAATGGAACAACAATCAAGGCAACCGAGAGTCGGGCTTTCAAAGGTCCTCAATGTATCAACAACCGAACAACCCGCCTCCTTTATCCTTCCCATGGTTCAAGTTCTTCAAACAACGAGATGGGGTTTATTGAAAACATGTTCAAGCAAATGATAGAAAAGAATGCAGATTCGGCTGCCCAACTTGCCTCACACACCACATCAATCCGCAACTTAGAAGTTCAAATGGGGAAAATATCTCAAGCTCTAAATTCGTGTCCTAAGGGGTCACTATCAATTGACATGGTAGTAAAACCAAAGGTTGGAAACAACAGGGGACATGTCATGGCCATTACTACAAGAAGTAGAAGAGGTGGGAATGCACCTACCTCAAGTCAAAGGCAACTTGGGGATGATGAGTAAGTGGTGCATGAAGAAGAGATCCCGAGCAATGAGGTGCAACCTAATGATGAATCTAGATTGATATTGATGACAGTGTGGAAGAGACTCAAGAGGAGTAAACCCGTCTAGGGATCATATTATTGACATACAGGAGCTGGTAGTGCAAAAAGGCTAAAGCACCATTGCCTAAGCCTCCACCTCCGTACCCTCAAAGACTTGCCAAGCAAAATGGTGAGATTCAATCCAAGAAGTTTATTCAAATGATGAAGAGTCTCTCAATCAATGTGCCATTAGCTGAAGCTTTGGAGCAAATGCCTGGTTATGCAAAGTTCATGAAGGATCTCGTGACAAAGAAGCGGTCAATGAATTTTGAAACAATCAAAGTCACTCATCAAGTGAGTGGGATTTTGCATTCAATAGCTCCTAAGTTGGAGGATCCCGGTGCTTTCACGATTCCTTGTACAATTGGAAGTGCCGAGTTAGCTAAAGCTCTTTGTGATCTTGGGGCAAGTATCAATTTGATGCCCTATTCGGTTTTCAAGACTTTGGGGATTGGGAAACCAAGACCCACCTTTATGAGATTGCAAATTGTCGATCGTACTATGAAGAGACCCTTGGGAGTGATTGAAGATGCCCTGGTTCGTGTTGATAACTTCATTCTTCCGGCGAATTTTGTCATTCTAGATTGTGAAGTTGATTATGAGGTGCCGATTATTCTTGGAAGACCTTTCCTTGCTATGGGGAAGGCTCTTTATGATGTTGAAGCCGGAGAACTTACATTCCGGGTTGGTGATGAAAAAGTGATTTTCCATGTGTGTAAGTCCATGCGGCAACCAAATAGCAATGAGGTGTGATCTTTTGTGGACCTGGTGACCGATGTTATTGTTGATGACACAAGTGCTACAATCAATGTTGGTGATATGTTGGAGGCTGTCTTGCTCAACTTTGATGATGACGAGATAGATGGCTTCATGGAATGTGTGAACTCTTTGCAAGGAATAGGGTCATACAGCTATGCACCCCGAAAATTGTCCTTGGATCTTGAAAATAGGACAACTCCTCCTACAAAGACTTCTATTGAAGAGCCTCCTACCTTGGAGTTGAAGCCATTGCCTCCACATCTTCGGTATGAATTTCTTGGCCCTTGTTCTACTTTATCAGTTATTCTTTCCTCTTGTTTAACTAACGTGCAGGTAGATTCCATATTGGTGGTGCTACACAAGAGGAAGAAGGCTATTGGATGGACATTGGCAGATATTAGGTCGATAAGCCCCGCCTTTTGCATGCATAAGATCCAGTTGGAGGATGGTGCCAAACCATCTATTGAACATCAAATGAGACTCAATGAGGCTATGCAAGAAGTTGTCAAGAAGGAGATTATCAAGTGGTTGGATGTCGTGGTTGTCTACCCATCTTTGATAATTTATAGACTTCTCAGTTCAATGTGTCCCAAAGAAGGAGGCCTGACGGTGGTCACCAATGACAAGAATGAGTTTATTCCTACAAGAATGGTGACAGGATTGAGGGTGTGTATGGACTATTGCAAGCTCAACAAAGTCACAAGGAAGGATCATTTTCCACTTCCTTTCTTAGATCAAGTGCTTGATAGATTGGCCGGTCGTGCTTTCTATTGCTTTCTTGATGGGTATTCGGGCTACAACTAAATTCTTATTGCTCCGGAAGATCAAGAGAAAACAATCTTTACATGTCCCTATGGTACTTTCTCCTTCAAGCGGATTCCATTTGGTTTGTGCAATGCACTGGCGACTTTTCAAAGGTGTATGATGGTTATCTTCACGGACATGGTGGAGGACTACCTTGAAGTTTTCATGGATGACTTCTCCGTGGTTGGAGGTTCTTTTGATGATTGTCTTGCAAATTTAGATAAAATGTTGGCTAGATGTGAAGAAACAAATTTGGTGCTTAATTGGGAGAAATGTCATTTCATGGTCGAGGAAGGCATTGTTCTTGGCAACAAAATCTCAAAGAATGGAATTGAAGCTGACAAGGCAAAGATTGAGGTGATTTCTAAACTTCCACCTCCAACTTCGGCGAAGGGTGTGCAGAGTACGCAGGATTTTACCAGCGTTTCATCAAAGATTTCTCTAAGTTAGTGGACCCGTTGTGCAAGCTTCTTGAGAAGGATGCTAAGTTCAACTTCAATGATGATTTCATGAGAGCTTTTGAATTGTTGAAGTTCAAGTTGACAACTACTCCCATCATCACCGCTCCAAATTAAAGCCTCCCTTTTGAACTCATGTGTGATGCAAGTGTCATAGCGGTTGGGGCTGTTTTGGGGCAACGTATCAACATATTTTTTCATCCGGTCTATTATGCTAGTAAGACCATGAATAGTGCCCAAGTCACCTATACCATTACAGAGAAAGAGCTCCTTGCCATTGTGTTTGCAATTGAGAAGTTCCGCCCGTACTTGATGGATGCAAAAGTCATTGTCCACACGGATCATGTGGCGCTTCAGTATCTTATGAGCAAGAAGGACTCCAAAGCTCGGTTAATGAGATGGGTAATTTTGTTGCAAGAGTTTGATATTGACATCCAAGATAGAAAAGGGTGTGAAAACCAAGTGGCGGACCACTTGTCTCGTTTGGAGGAGGAGGGGAGGCCGCATGATGGCCTTAAAATCAATGAATCCTTCCCCGATGAGCAACTCTTGGATATTTCAATGAAAAAGGTGCCATGGTTCGCGGATCTAGCAAATTTTCTTGTGTGTGGAATCATTCCGGATGACTTCTTGTCAAACCAAAGGAAGAAGCTCAAACGGGATTGTCAAGATTATTATTGGGATGAACCATACCTTTTCTGGATTTGTACGGATGGGGTGATTAGAAGATGTGTACAGGAAGAAGAGCAAGGTGAAACTCTTGGGGCTTGTCATTCTTCGTCATATGATGGTCATCACGGTGGCGCAAGAATGGCGGCCAAAGTGCTTAGTTGCAGCTTTTATTGGCCACTCTTTACAAGGATGCAAGTAAGCTAGTAAAGAGATGTGATGAATGTCAACAGGTCGGTGGAATCTCAAATAAGAATGAAATGACTCTCACAACCATCTTAGAGATAGATATTTTTGATGTGTGGGGTATTGACTTCATCAGCCCTTTTGTAAGTTCTTGTGAAAACACCTACATCTTGGTCGCGATTGATTATGTGTCCAAATGGGTTGAGGCCATTTCTTTATCCAACAATGAGGTGAGAAGTGTGGTTGCTTTCTTGAAGAAGAATATTTTCACACGGTTTGATACTCCACATGCTATTATAAGCGATGGATGTCACATTTTTGCAACAAGGCTTTCGACACCTTGCTTAGCAATATGGTATTACTCACAAAGTCACAACTCCTTATCACCCACAAGCTAGTGGGCAAGTGGAAGTTTCCAATTGGGAGATAAAGAGTATCTTGTCCAAAACGGTGAATGCTAATCGGACGGATTTGTCCAAGAAGCTTGATGATGTATTATGGGCTAATCGGACGGCTTACAAAATACCTATCGAAATACGCCATACCGGTTGGTGTTCGGAAAATCTTGTCATCTTCCGGTGGAACTACAGCACAACACCATGTGGGCTTTAAAGAAGTTGAATCTTGATTGGGATGTAGCCGCTAACTTGAAGGTTGCACATTTGAATGAATTGGATGAGTTCCGATACCATGCTTATGCAAGTTCGTCCTTGTACAAAAGAAGATGAATATCTTCATGACAAATATATTTGGAACAAATATTTCAAGGTGAGCGATCTTGTATAGTTGTTTAACTCAAGTTTGAGGATGTTTCCCGAGAAGCTAAAGTCTAAATGGAGTGGTCCTTTGAAATTGTGGGTGTGACATCTTTTGGTGCATACTTGAAGAACAAAAATAATGAAGTATTCCGAGTTAATGGTCACCGGGTGAAGCACTATTTGGGAAAGTTTAGAGATAGCCACGTCATGGCGGTCATTCATTTCAATCGATAGTATTCTGCATCGTGCCACGACGTTAAATCAGGCGCTTCTAGGGAAGCAACCCATGTTTCTTTTCCTTTTTTCTTCTGTAGTTAGGTGTTATTTTTGCACTAACTTGATTTGAAGTGTGTTACAGGGTTGAGTGTGACTAACAGGAATTGTGGACAGAAATCTAGCTAAGTGTTGCAAGAATTAGGGACTGTAGTTGATTTGTGCAGATCGCACATTTATGGTTGCTGCAGTAAAAGTGCAATGCGGCCGCACAATTATCTTGCGAACCACGAAAATGAAAGTTTGAAAATGTCAACTCTCTCAGGTTTAGTCAGTCAGAGAAAAGGTCGAAGTGCGACCGCAAAGAGAAATCTGTGGTTGCAACATGAAATCTGAGATGAGATGCTGAGTTATGGCCACCAGGTAAAAGAGTGCAGACCGCATATGAAATTGTGCGGCTGCACTCGCTTCTCTTTCTCTTAGCCAACCAACTCGTATAAATAGAGGAACAAGGCCATTTGTTACATTTTTTCACTCTCTGAGCATAGAAATAGTGCTCTTTTGAAATTTCTTGGTGATTTCATCTGTCCAAACACACAACATCCTTGATCAGTCACTCATTACACTCATTCATCTAGTATGCTTCAATTTCTTGTAAATCTTTTTTTTTAATTTGTAGATTATTAGTTATTTTTAGGCCTTTTGACATTAGAATTCAATTGTGTATCCATATGGCGGTAAATCTATAATGGGTTAAATATTACATGATCTACAGGGACTGGTTTAACATATTTTCATGATTCAATGATGTTGCAATGTCAAATTGTGCACGAAATTGGAAAACCTAGAATGAAACAACTGAACTATTCGAATTTTTGAATACTACGGCCCGCACCTGAATTTGTACGGTCCGCAGAAATAGATTTTAGGGCAGCATTAGTTAATAAGGGATCTGCAGCCGCAAGGTAAAATGTGCGGACCACAAAATTCCCATTGCGGCCGCAGAAATGCACTTTTACTATCATCAGAGTCCCTATTTTGATACTCCAATGTGCAGCCGCAAGTTTAATTGTGCGGATCACAGAAAACGTGTGGCGGCCACACATCAGCCAATTCTCTGTCATCAGAGAGTTGGAATTTGTTGGGTCGTAGAGGTGTGGCTACAATTGGAATTGTGCGGACCGCACTGGACTTTTGCGGCTGCAAAACAAAATTGTGCGGACCCCAAGTCATCATCTGCAACCGCAAGCAAATTATGCGTACTGCAGATCTGGTTTCATGCAAGCAAGCTTTGACTGTGTAACCTCACTGTGTCTTCTAATTTATAGCTTACTTGCATATCTCCTGTGTATGTCTGAACATTAAATTGCAACTAATAATCGCTTTTGCTTGATACAGATAATGGTTTGATCTAGAGGATGCGGCGATATATCTAAAGGGAGAGGTGAACCTTCTCGGGGTCGAGGCAAGAGTACTTTGCCCCTTGGCCAACAAAAGACAATTACAAAGAAAGCTACAGCCAGCAGGGGGAGAGGTGCAGATCTCTTCGACACAAGCTCATATGCCCCTTCTAGGGAAGCATCAGAGGGCAACTCAACCTCTATTCAGGAGCAGCCAGCTGTACAGTCAATGCCGCCAAGAAGATGCCAACTCAATGACGAGCCGTCCTCATCTCATAGCACTTCCGAGGAATCGGAGAGTGCTAGTCAGGCTTCTCAGTCATCGGCATCACCTGTCCCTGAAGCACAGGATACACCAGTTCAGGATATCCCCGATGATGGAAGAGGAGGAGATGCTACAGCTGCCGGCCTTGAAAGGTCGAAGAAGAAAGAGGGTTGGGAGGACCGATTTGTTAGCTTGGCTACCTTCACTAGCTTTCGTACATGGTGGCCAATGAGGTCGCTAACCCTTGAGTGGCAGTTTCTATTGAAAGATTTGGAGAGGTACAGAGCAGTGTTGAGACAGTTAGGGGACGCAAGGGGTGAATGTGGTTCACTCAAAGTGTAGTGGATGCCAAAGAGTACCTGGTCCGTGAATTCTATGCAAATGTGGCTCACATCAAAAAGGGGACAAAAGTGACTAAAGTACGTAACCTAAAAGTGAGATTTGATCAGCATACACTCAGCACGTACTTGGGCTTTGAAGATATGTTGAGCCAAAGGAATATTTGGAGAAGTATGCATTGGGAGACGCAGCCCGACCTTGGTTAGCGGAGATTCTAGCAGCACCAGGGCCACCACCTCCATGGATTGCCGCTAGGGTTCCTATCCACCGGAGCACTCTGAGTTTCGAGGCGAAGGGGTGGCAAACCTTTGTCTGCAGCAGACTGGACCCCAGCCAGAATGAGACTTACCTTCCGATTCCTTAGGCAGTTTTGGTTGCTTCTATCATGGCCGGATACCCTATCAATGTGGGTGCCGTGATGTCGGCCAACATCTCAATGATTGCTCAGCAAGATGACTCGCTCTACCTGTATCACAACACTATTACAGAATATCTCACGGATGCAAGGGTAGAGCCAAGGGATTATGAAACAAAGGTGAAGCCAAAGAAGCCTTTTACTTGGTATTCACTGATGGATGCGAACAATCCGAAGAAGAAAGTTCGACCTCCTACCACCGCGGGCTAGTCTGATGAGCCGGCTATGGTAGCTGATGCGGCAGTTGATTTCCATCCACTTTGACCGAGCCTTTCTCCAGTGCCGCAGCTATACCTCTGCCTTCCTACTGCAGCTCCTACTGCAGCTCCCACCTAGGCTTTGAAGCCAGTGCCTATGCCTACTGCCCCACTTTCTGAGCTACGAGTCTCCCAGACATATGCGAGCCTCAACAACTGGATACAGACAGCCACTGCAAAGCTGTCTGACTTATCCAGTACTGTTGCAGCACAGTCTTTTGTTCAGGCACCTCAATTTCCCCCAACAGTTGAAGAGACATTGAAGAAGATCCTAGAGAACCAAAACACTATTATGGCTACCTTGGTACAGCACAGGTCAGTGATCTAAGAGCTGGAAAAAGAAGTAAAGAATATGAGAAGGTCCCAGGCCAGCAAGAAGTTAGTGGACAAGCTCCGGAGACAGGTGACCAGGCTTGCTATAGTTGGAGATCTCCCCTTTGACATGCTGCTTAACCCAGACCATTCTGTCCCAAATCCTACTGCACCATCTGCACCGGCGGCACCAGCTGGCCAGTCTGAAGAGCCAGACCTTGTTGTCGACACTGCTGAGGCAGTGCGTCAGATATTCGCCAACCCAGCCACACTTAGAGTTGAGGATGATGAGATTCAGTTGGTTGAGCCTGAGGGAGATGACATTTCTGGGGGACACAGAGATGTCCAAAGGGCCATATGGAATTTTCTTCTCTCTTTCCCCTCTTTTACTCTTATTTTGTTAAGCATTGAGGAGAATGCTTATCTTTATTCAAGGGGTGGAGTTTATTTATTATATTTGATACATTCTGAGACATTTGTCCTGTAATAACTTGATATTATTCTCTATTTTCTTATTATGTATATGTATTCTCTCTCCTTCTCTCATTATGTATATTCACTCTATCTTCAATAGTTTTTGCTTATTAGCTTCTTTATTTTTGTTTCTTTATTAGTTCTTTATTTGATTTAGTAGCTTCTTTTTTTGATTTAGCAGCTTCTTTTTATGTTTTAGTAGATAATAAGACTTTGGTTTTTTTAATGCCACGGTTCTTTCCAAAGGTAGTTGTTGTGTGAACCGGGTGACTCATCCCGACGATGGATGGCGTGACAAACTTCTTAAGGGAATGAGTCCATTTTTGTATTTAGGTAATAATAATAGTAGTAATAAAGAAAAAGACCTAATTAATTCATGCTCGAAGAGTCAATCATGCTTCAATTTGCACCAACACACTTCTCTACGTGCTTATGGTTAGAAACAAGGTTTTTGAAAGAAATAGCTCTAGTTAGTCACTTTGTGACTCTTGTGTTAACTTTCGCAATCATCGAGGGTCAACCCCTTTGAGCCTATAGCCTTTCTCATTTGATAACCATGTTACAAGCCTTTACCCGTTTGGTCGTGATCCTCTCTTGGCACCCGAGCTTTTCTTAACACTCTTGTGAAACAAATGGCTTAAAACATAAGTTTGGGGGAGAGATGAGGAACTTGAAAAAGGTATCAAGGCACAAAAAGAAAAAAGAAATGATCTTTATGAGAAGAAAAGGCAAGAAAAGAAAAGAACAAAAAGAAAGATGCAAAAAGTGGATATGGAAGGATTGAAGGGATTCAAAAAGAGGTAATGATCCCAAACATGGAGAAATCAAAAATGAAGAAAAAGAATGAAATGATCAAGAAAGAGTGATGCTAAGTCTCTCTAGTCCCCAATGAAAAGAAAGTGCCTCTAAGAATTGGCGAAGAGTGAATCGAGAAATGGCAGATAGAGTGCTAAAGGAAAGGTGTAACCACTTAACCATATGGTATCCTACCCTAACCCAAAAGCCTTCATTACATCCCGAAAGAAGTCCTACTTGATTTCAAACCGAGTGAGCTTACATTAGTGGCAATCTACATGAGGGGCAAGCCTATGGTTCTTGAGGCCGTACTTGTGACATTCTCTTGAGAGAGAGGAGTGAACCTTTCATAAATCTTTGGATTGAGTGCTAAATTTCTTAAGTGAGCTAGGCAAATGGAAAGTAGAGGAGGAAGCGTTTGGAGTCCACCATGACCTACATGATAGAGCATAGTCCTTGATGAGTAAAGTCAATTCCTGAAGCTCAAATGTCACATTAGAACTATATGTGCATGAATGTTTAACTTGTCGCCCTATTGATAATACATGAGTAATGTGGGTAATTTTCGGTCCCAACTGATGTGTGGATGGCTCACCTTTGACTCGCTGAAATGACCATTAACTTTTGCAGGTGGAAACTAATTTATTTTCTTGAGGACAAGCAAAGACTTAAGTTTAGGAGAGTTAATAAGTGGGGCTTTTGACTACTTATTAGCACCTTTTTGTATTCTTGAAACTAATGAAATTGTGCAAATTGCAAGAATGTTGGAAGTTTGGTCTCCAGATATGAAATCCGACACAAAAAAGAGTGTTCCGAAGCACAAGGCAATAAAGGGTGCAGAAGCACAAATGTGCGGTCCGCAGAAGGAATTCTGCGGCCGCAAAAGAAATTGCGGACCGCAGAATTACATCTGCGGCCACAAACCAAGAAGAAATACCCAACAGGACTTTCAACAATGTGCGACCGCAGAACTAGGCTTAAGAGTCAAAGATCAGAGAGTATGCAAAAAGACCAAGTCCAGCAGCTTTTGTGAAGTTCGAACCGCAAAAGAATTGTGCGGCCGCAATCCAAAAAAGTGCGACCGCAGTCCAGAAATGTGCGGCTGCAGAACTCACCTGCCTGCCAACTGAAGAAATCTACGGACTGCACATGAAATTGTACAGCCGCAGAACCTCCCCAAGAGAAATTTTGTCCGCGATTTTCCCTGTATGAATAGACAAGTTTCACAAAATTAGGTGAAGTTTGAACATACACAGCTACTCTAGCTGTTTCTCTTTGCTATTTTAGGAAGTTTTACCTTATTTGAGTATTTTAAGATTAGATTTCATCATTTTAATCTTCCATTATGAGTTTAATTAGCTCTTCATCTTTATTTTATTCAAATCCCATTATGAGTAGCTGGATTTTTACTAAGGTTTTGACCCAACCCTAGCGTGTAAACCTTATGGGTGATTAATTTTATGCTTGTTTATAATTGGGTGTTGATTATTTAGCTTAGTTCATGATTCAATTTTAAAATTAATGGTTTCAAACATTAATTCATGCCTATTTGACTTAGTCTCTACTTGAGAAAAAGGGACCTGGTCTACAATAACTTAGCTAACAAGGAATTGGGTTAGTTGAAAGATTGATTAACCTAATTAAAGGGTTCAAAATAGAGATAGTAAGAACCCGACTTGAGCTCGTATCAACTATTTTGGTTGATACCCATTTGGACTTGAAAAAGCCAAATTGGGCAAAATCACTCTCTGACCGAGAGGTATTGAGTGAGTAACGTGGAGTTGAGAGCTATAATACACAACAATCAACAAAATAAGTATAAACATCTTTATCCCATTAGGCAAACACCTAGGTTATGGTCACAGCCCTAGGCCTTTAATCTAATTGGAAAAACCTCAAAACATTTATCTATAATCTATTTTCTTTAGCTTGCATTCATTAGAGTAACAATAGAAATAGAAAACAAAATCTTGTTATGAAAGTGCAATCTTAGATAACCCATTTGCTTGCTTCAAATATATACTCCTAACACCCCTCATAACTCCCAGTGGATTCGACCCCGACTCATAGTTGGGTAATTATTATTGCGTACGACCGTATCATATCTCCTATAGAGGTGTGTTGTGGATGTCATCACTAGGATTAATGAAGCCTTTATCCAACAAGTTCTTCAACTGCGCCTTCAACTCTTACAACTCTATCGGGGCCATCCTGTACAGAGGGATAAAGATTAGTTGAGTGTCAACCAACACATCAATGCTAAACTCAATCTCCCTTTCAAGAGGAAGGCTTGGGAGTTCATATGGGAAAACATCTTGAAATTGATTGACCACGGGGATTGATTGTAGAGTAGGCGGCTTCGCCTCCACATCCCTAACGCGAACGAGATGATAAATGTAACCTTTTGAGATCATCTTCCTCGCCTTAAGATAGGAAACAAACCTACCTTTTGTCGTAGCAATGTTCCCATTCCATTCAATGACAGGTTCACCGGGAAACTAAAACCTAACTATCTTCGTATGACAATCAACATTTGCATAGCATGAGGCCAACCAGTCCATTCCTATTATCATATCAAAATTAACCATTTCTATCTCAAATAGATTCCCGAGGTTTGATGACTACAAATCATCACTGTGCAACCTCTATATACCCTTCTAGCAACCACAGAATCTCCTATCGAAGTGGATACCGCAAGTGGTTTACTTATCAATTCAGGTTCAACGCCAAACTTATTAGCCACAAAGAGTGCAACATATGATAATGTAAATCCCAGATCAATCAGTTCATATACATCATAAGAAAACATAGATAATATACCTATATCAACATCTAGAGACGACTCAAGATCCTGTCGACTTACTAGAGCATAGGTTCGATTTTGAGTATCGCTCGAACTCGGCACTGCACCTCTACCTCTACCAAGACCTGTCGACTGTTGAAAACCCCATGCTGGAGGTCGAACTGATGAGGAAGAACCAGACACAGATCCAGTCGGCTGAGCCATACCACCACCTCCTCTGTTAGGACAATCCCGCATCATATAGCCAAGTTGTCCGCAAGAATAGCACGCATCGAGACCTCGACGGCACAGTCTAAAGTGGGCCTTGCCGCACTGATCACAACGAGGTGTTGGGGGTCTCGTCTAACTGGTATCCCTATGATATGGCGAGCCTGATTCCCGCAAACTCTGACCTGGACCAGAATAGATAAATCGATCATACCCAGGCCTCTGAAACTGTGGAGGAGCATTAGCTATAGTGGCACCGAACTTATCAAAGACTAGGGCCTGATACTACCTCTGAAGTCACCAGAATACCCTGCGAATCTCGCCCTCTTATGCTGGCCCCTATCCTGCTCCCTATCTGCCCTTTGCTGGTGCTTACGATCCTCTAGTGTCTGAACATAAGCCTGAACACGGGAATATCCATGCCCTCCACCAAGGAGGCTGTCATGCACTCATTTATCAGATGTGGTCCCAACCCATTCACGAACAGGTGCACCATATCGCTCATCTCGGCCACCATATGGGGAGCATACCTTGCTAAAGAATCAAACTGCATACTATACTCTCGCATACTCATTTTACCTTGTCGAAGGGTCAAGAACTTATCAGCTATAGCTCGTCGTATACCAACTAGCAAGTAATGACAATGAAAGGCCTCAGAAAACTCCTTCCACACAGCTGGAGGAGCGTTTGGACCCCTAGATCTCTCCCAACTATCATACTAGAAAACTACTGAATCCCGTAACCGATAAGAAGCCAACTCTAAAACCTCAGTATCACTAGCGTGCCTAACACGCAGTGTACGATGAACCTGATCAATAAAAGTCTGTGGGTCCTCCTTGGGGTTTGATTCGATAAACACTGGAGGGTCTAGATTAATAAAATCACAAACTCTTGCACTAACCAGTTTATCAGCAGCACCGGTATTCTGCCTCTGAGCTTGAGCAACTACCAATCTAGTCAACAACTGCACCGCACTGCACATATCGTGGTCTGTAGTGCCAGATGGAGGAACTGGAGGTATTGGGTCCCTCCTAATATCCTCTAGAAGAGACGAAGTAGATGAGGTATGAGACGGCATCTCACTCTGAGCCTCACATTGGCTTGCTCTGGCTGGAGGCACCTGACTGGTACCCTCTCCTGCAGCTATATCAAGCCGTCTACTAATCCCTTGCTTTCTAGTCGAAGGCATCGCTGAAAGTAAACAAGGTGAATATTAGAGATGAACACTTATGACTCAACTTTACCCACGATCTAGATTCAGGAAGAAGGTAACAACCCTAAGATGTCATGTAGCCTCCAGATTATAAATATGGCACGCTACACATCCATAATCAAGAATCTACTAGACACGGCTCATAGACAACCCCTAGGACAGACTTGCTCTGATACCAAATTTGTCACGACCCAAACTGGAGGGCCATGACTGGCACTCGGGCCATACCTTCCGAGCACCAATGTACATTTTATCTAACATTTCTTATTATCTATAAGGGCTGACGAGATCAACATAAATAGTAGATATCGTTGATTCGTTTAACTTCTAATACTTGTTAACCGCTCTTATACACCCTTGTATCATTTAAGACCAACAGGATTAACTTCTTATCATTTCAAATATAATCTCTTCTCGTATTTATGTTGACTAACTTACGGCATGATCTAATGTACGCGAATATGGGTTGTAATATTGTTAAGGTGCCACTCACATTGGAGTAGGACATATTGGTATCTCTAATTTGTAAAAGAATGAGTGTGAGTAAACGTTCGGTTAATCTTAAGATAACCGGAGGATATCCGTATTTGCTTACTCCGCAAAGGGTTGCTTGTTATGCCGAGTTTAACATTGATGACGATGAAACTCTGTAATATTTTTTGAGGACTCCGGATGAATACCGGGATGTTCTTATGTTAACAATGCTGAAAATGTACGTCAAGTCTGAAGACGTCAAAAATATTGATCTTTCGCAAAATATGGCTAACACTCAACCATCTGGTGGTATTTTGGAGCTGTTTTATCCGAACAGGTTCTTTATCAAAGAGTCTATCCAAATCTAAACTTTTCTCCACGGGTTAATAAGGATCGAGGACATAATTTCTTCCCAATGCAGTAGCATGGAGGGTTGCCAAGTTTACATAATTCACAGGTCGAGTGGTAAATTTTAATTTTCCTTATTGTAGTATAATTATTCCTTTTATATATTGTAATCATAATAATTCTTATATCTTTCATAGGGGTTACCATCCAGATATGAATTTGACAAGTTATGAACCAACCAACAGATGAAATATATCTAATTTTGGAGGTATGTATCATGCTGGTCCATCCGCAAGTTATCAATAACTCGATAATGTGCATTATGAGCTATCTACAAATTATGAATTGTACGTTAAGAGATAAAGTTAATATATTATGTTGGGATGACTCTGAAATACATATTATTTTATTGGTGCAGTGAAAACAAGCAACATGACGATCCTGTCCTAGCTCAGCTGGGCGATGACGATATATTGAATCAGGATATGGCAGATGCACAGAGTGAGGAAAATCACAGTGATTATGATAACAACACTGATGAGTCTGGAGAAGATACAACGTTGCCTGATGAGAGCGACGATTAAGAACCACACTTCACAGATGAGAGTGAGAATGAGCAACCCGATTTGGCGATGGAGCATGATGCCACAACTGAGGATGCTCTGTATATGCAGACCCCACCTACTATTAGACCAACGATATACGAGTCACGTGTGCCATTTCATTCAAGGGAGATTCCCTACCTTGATCACTTGCCAAGTATGCTGGATGTGGATGCCCTTACAAGGGATCTTGATGACATTTGTACAGTAAGATGGGACAAAACTAGACTAACAGAGCTCTGTAACAAAATGCTTTTCGGTGACAAGGCACACCTCGACAAGGCGATGCGAATTTATAGCATAAAAAACTGCCGTGAGATCGGGGTTGTGGGTCATCTAAGCAAATATATAAGGTGGTTTGTCGTAGATAGGACCAAGAGGGAGATGATGTCGAGCCTCGACATTGCGTGCGCGACCTCTCCAATCTACCCACCTCCTAGCACGTGGTAGAAGCGGCGGAGGTGGTGCATCTGGAGTTGGTGGTCCAGGAGGGGGCTGCATTTGGAAGAATCTCTCACAAGACTAAACCTAATATTGATTGTGGACATAAAATTGAGTATTTTTTACTATATCTATAATAATCATGAAAACAACTAATAATTTTATCACCTGTGGTAGCAGAATAAATCCAGCGACGTCCCTCACGCTACCCATCGACACCCTGCACAGCTGCCTATAAAGGTACGCTAGAACGACATCACCCCAACTATACATGGGTAAATCATCTAAACGCTTCAGATGAGGCAAGAAACATAGACTCACAAGGTTCCCCAAGGTGTTTGGGAAAAGAATTCCACCAAATATCATCAAAAGCAACCGCCTTGACTGCCGCTCCGTAGCCTCGACTGGTGTCTTGTCCGTGATTTGGTGGTGAATCGCCTCCCGATGCTTCCAAATAGGCAATAGCTGTAATCGACTAACTCCACTAATCGCAGTTTGCTCAGTCGGCAGGAATCCAGTGAGCCTCTCCAGCATCTCTAGATAATCATGCCTCCTATATGTGACGACCCGGCCAGTCGTCTCGTGGGTTACCACTCCGTCTTCTCCATTTTCTGTCTCATTATATTTCATTATCTGTGTTTTATGTAACCAAGTTGAGTAGTTGAGTTCGGAGGGAAAATTAGTAAGTCTCTTTCAAGAAGGGTTAAATTGAAAAAGTCAACCGGGCGTTGACCTATGAGTTAGAGGGTTCGGATTTGAATCCCGATGGTTCGGTTAGCTTCAGGAGGTGATTTATGACTTAGGAGTGCGATCGGAATTGATTTTGAAGGTCCGGTGTGGAATTAGGTTTGAATTGGCGAAGTTGGAATTGTGGCGATTTCCGGTTGATAGGCGAGATTTTGATCCGAGAGTCGGAATGGAATTCCAAAAGTTGTTGTAGCTTCGATATGTGATTTATGACTTGTGTGCAAAATTTCAGGTCATTCGGACGTGGTTTGGTTGGGTTTAGATCAAAATAGCGATTTAGAGGATTTTTGAAAACCTTAGGCTTGAATCCGATGCGAATTTGATGATATGATATTGATTTGACCGTTCCGAAGGTTGGAACAAGTTTAAATAAAGTTATGGGATATGTTGGCATGTTTAGTTGAGGTTCTGGAGGCCTCGGGTGAGTTTTGGGTGGTTAAACGGATTAAACCATCGTTGGAAAAGCAAAAGTTGCAGAAAAAAAGCAGGTGAGAATGCGGACCGCATAACTCAAATGCGGACCGCATATCTCACAGTGAGATCGCAAAAACAAGCAGAGATCTGGGCAGGATTCGCGACCAAAATGCGGTCAGAATGCGAACCGCAAACCTGAAATGCGGACCGCATATTTGGCCGTGGAGATCGCAAACTGAGACAGAAAATTTGACAAAAACCTACGTCAAGAATGCGACGAGAATGCGATCACAAAACATGAAATGCGAACCGCAAACCTCGCTTTGTGTTGATTTGCGGCGAAGGCTAGGGCCATGTTTGCGACGGCCATGTCAAAAATGCGAACCGCATACCTGTTATGCGACAGGTATGCGATCCGCATATTTGACCTGACAGGAACGTTTTTGTCTCGATTTTCAACCCTTTATAAATAGAGATTAGTGCTCATTTGCCGTGCAAGAACCCATTTTTCGTTACCCACGAAGAGAAACACCTCCAAACACCCCAAAATCACCACAAATCAACCTCAAAACAATATTCTAAAGGAGATTTTCTTGAATAAACTCTTAAAGGGAGGAGTTTTGGTCACCTCAAACGTACTTGGGGCCATAGAACTCGGATTGAAGCAAGTTTTGAAGAAATTCTTGGAGGGTTTCTAAGGGAAACATCGGGGTAAGTATTCATAACTCAATTTCGAAATATTTACCTAAGATTATAGTTGTTTCTAGCACTTTTACTGGTGAATTAAGTTGGAAAAAATTGTGGAAGACCCTAAGCTTGTATTTTTAAGACTTAGATGTCGAGCCGATGTCGGAATTTAATAAATCTTGTATGGTTGAACTCGTGATGAGGTAAGGAACCCGTTGAGGTAAAAATTACTGAATTTCGAGAAGTGGGCCTGGGGCTCGGGTTTTGGTAATTTCGGGATTTCTTAGTAATTTTGATTATTTTCTCGTGGGCTTTGTTCCCTCAACATATTGTGACGTAATTACTTGAATTTGGATAGATTCGACATATTTGGGCATCTAGCCGGTTATGAACCCTTCAGGGGTATTTTTCATTGTTTACTAAATCATACTTGGGCATCTCGCCGATTATGTGAACCCTTTAGGGGTATTATTTGGGGATCTCGTCGGTTATGTGAACCCTTCAGGGGTATCTGTTACTGAATTGATTCATTTCATAAACTCAGTTTTGAAACTTAAATGATATTTTCAAATGATTTTAATAGATCGGGTGGCACGCCGCCACGAGATGTAATGTGCATGGATCGGGTGACACGCCGTCACGAGATATTGTGCTACTGAACCCCCCACAGTAAGCGCCGGGTACCCAGGGAACAGGTGGCACGCCGCCACGATAGTCATGACTTGCATTGCATTTCATTGCATTGCATTGCGTTGCATTTTTGGTTGTATTGGTGTTGTTTCCGTTTACTTCATGTTATCTATTTGAGATGTTACATGTTTTTACTATTCCATCGTGGATTTCTCTAAGTCTTATGTGTTTCTTACTTTCAGTCATTATTTATATGTATTATTCACTGAGTTGAAAGTACTCACATTACTCCCTGCACCATGTGTGCAGATTCAAGCGTTATCGGTTCCGCTCCGAGGTATTGACTACTATTGTCAGGGTGGTGATTCAGAGACTACGAGGTAGCTGTTGGCGTTCGCAGTCCCGTATCTCTTTTATTTTGTTGTTTCCACTTTCTTCAAACAATTGTGCCAAGATATTGCAATAGTTATTTTATTATTAGGATTTCATTAGTGGCTCATGACTTTGTGACACCCCGATCTGAGGGCTGTAGTCGGGATGGTTTACTATATTTTTCTGCAATTTACTGTTATTAAACCATACTTATATTATTTTCGTATTATTTAACTGTTAAAAGGAAGTTAGTTTGGATTGGCTGGCCTTATCTTCATGAGAGGCGCCATCACGACCGGGTTGGGATTTTGGCCCGTGACACTATAATACCTAACCGCGAGCGGGTAGCTGACAGCAAGACCGTCTGCGGGCAACCCAAAAACCTCCACATCTTATAGCATGATAGTGGCCTCCCCGGTAGGCAAATAAATTGTGTGCGTCTCAGGCCTCCAACGCTCGAGCAGAGCCATGATCAAGGGCCAGTCGAACTACAACCGGCCGATCTCAACAACGTGGTAAAAACGAGCCCGAGTGAGGCATGCAACTATACAATGATGAAGTGAGTGGTCCCTAATAAACTCCCAAAAGTCATCAATGCGTCTCGGGTGGAAGTTTTGGCTAAGCAACTCTCCAACTCAGATATATGAAAACTTATGGCCCTCCTGGAGCGTAAGTAGCTCATGGGAGAAACATGCCCAGGATGAACAGTAGGGCGATCCATAATGATGTCTGTATATTGAATAATATTAATTAAAGTTATGTTCTCTTTACTCGTTTAACGTCTCGAAATATCTTAAAATATTTTTTACATTATTATTTAAGTCGTAAATTTTTATATTATTAATTAATTTGATATAAAGTATTTATTTATATGTTAGTTTTAGTATTTTACGATAAAAATTCGGCAGTCTCATTTGTACTGACAACTTTTTATATTTTTATTCGCCATTAAAAGAACACTAAAATTTAATTTGTTTAACTTATCGAGATATTTTTAAATATTTTTATTAATTATTTTGATATAAAGTATTATTAATTATTTATTTATTTCGTAATGGTTTATATGTTAATTTGTTATATTTTACGACAAAAACCCGGCAAGATCTCTTTTTTTCTGACAACTAATTATCGTTTTATTTATTAGACAAAGAACACTAAATATTTAATTTATTTAACCTGTCGTATTTTAATTGATTATTATTTGATAATAATTTTATTATAAGATTATTAATTGGTTAGTATATGATCCTTAATTGATTACACTGACGGACTATGTTAATGACGACATGTATTTACTATTCTACACTAAAGGATTACGCTAAAGGATACTAAAGAACACCAAAGACACATATTTATTGTTCTATAATTATAAAAATATTCAACAACTTAAATATCAACAATTAGACAATATTCAACAATTAGGCAATATTCAACAAATTCAACTAATAAAATAAATTCTAGCACGATTTTATAACTAGAAAAAAAAAGGCCAAATACAATAAATTATCACAAAACATCATATATTACCACAAGTTACAAGGAATAACACAAATTCAAATTTAAAACAATGGCATAAAAAATAATGGTATAAAAAATTGCATAAAATATAATATAAATTCGGGTACAAAAAAAAAAACAAATAATAAAACACATAAAAGAATCATGGCATAGATTACTATACCCAAATTACACAAATATATATACAACTTATACGAAAAGAGTTTAGCGAAATACCTTTGTTAAAGTTCTTGATCGGAGAAAATACGTCACTTTTACAACCAAATCGAGCACAAATAGTGTTTTACACCACTAGTTAACCTTGCATCATGTCTTTTTTTAATAATATAATAAGGACAAGTGATTTCGGGACTCAAATGGTGGCTCCAATGGAGGTTTTTTTAAATAAAAATTGGAGGGGTGCGGGGGTGGGGGGCAACCGAGTTTGCTCGTGCTCTTGTTGGGGAAGGAGAAGGGATGTTATTTTATATATGTATAGTGCATGTATTACATGTGCTATACTTGTCTGACTTTTCAAGTTCAGGTATAGCGCATGTAATATATGCACTATACTTTTTTAAGAAAAATATCATTATAGAGCATGTAAAACATGCGCTATAACTTAACGGGGTAACTGGGTCGTTAAGGTATAGCAGATGTTTTACATGCGTTATACATAGTATTGTCCTCAAAACTTCTTTCCACCTATTAGTGTCTTGAGTCCTAAAATACAATCTTTTGGATCCGGACTCTCTATATTGGATAGGTAATCTCATTATTTTAGTACGAAATAGTTGTAGGATTAATTAATATTCATAACCAAAAGTGGGATAAAATAATCTCGCATTTTATTCCGAAAATATTATTCTTTACCTAACCAACCAAACAACCTCAATAAGCCACGGACTAAAATTTGCAAAATGTAAAAATTAGGATTATTTTTTCTGGAAGACACCCATTTAATTTTTGTCCCTAGTAACAAAATTTTAGCAATTTTCGGCCTCCGTCGGAAAAATACTTCTTCTCCGTCTAACTCTCCTCATTCTTCCTTCTTCCTCCTTCTCCTGCTTCTTCTTCTTCCAATTAGCACATAACTAAAATTAAAAATGAATGATATATGTATGATAGAAAATTAAAGATTCATTGCTTATATGTGGCAAGAATTGCGTGAGTAGGGTTCCATTGAGCTTGTATTATCTATATTTAATGACTTGAATTGATTTGGTTAGAGAAAATTTAAGAACACCATTGTTAGATTTTTTGAGCTTGAAAAAAATTTGTTGAAGAATACATGAGTCTATAGATTCTTAAAGTTTTAGGTTCAATCTAAATTGAAAAGTATTGGGATTGACATAGGAGGTTGTATATCAAATTTGAAGGTATTTGATGTTGATTTGGATAAATTTGAAGCAAAAATATAATGGTGAAATTTTTGCAAACTAGTTATGGAGACCACCAGGATTTTGTGGCCAACTACGGTGATTTATCACGATATATGATGAAAATTATAGCAATTCATCAGTACTTGGCCACAAATCCTAATGATCAATTAGGACTTTTAAATAAAGCAAGTTTGCCTATCACAAATCATGGCAATCCGTGCGGATTTGTGGACAAATTTAGCCATTTTGTCTGGATTTTTTTTTGGTTATAAGATGTGAATATATAACCAGACAACCAAACCATCCATTTACACATAAACAGCACTCACTACTGTTATAAAATCAGTAATTGAGCCTCAAACACTCTCTCAAACACACGACTACAGTTACATGTCCTATCAATTAGAAATCTAATTTTCCTTGCTTCCTTAGTATCCCTCAGCATATCAATTCTTCCCCTTATTACACTTTGTATTTGCTGCAAAACAAAACTATTATCTACACCATGTCCTCTAAATTGTCTCCAGCTTCGTGCTTGCCGTATTTGATAAATTCCACCTCCATATATCGCTGCCATCATCTTCTTCTTAAATCTACTCCAATGTTTCCTATTGATGCTTTGCATGGTATCTGCCAATGCTAAGACCAATCTATTGCTTTACCATTGTCCATAGCTGCACAGACCCAGTACATTCATTAAATAAGTGTACTGCATTCTCGATATTTCCAGTATCACACATTCCACACGTTGTGTTATTGCAGTATATTCCCATATCTCTTAGTCTATCTTTTATCAAGAGCCTCCCCTGCATAGCAAGCCACACTATAAATCTGTGTTTTGGGAGCATTACCCTGCTCCATACTAAACCAGTTGTTTGTATCTTAGGAGCATCTCCTATTAGTTTCAAATACCCTTTTATTATCGAATAGTGCCCATTAACACTTAAGCAATACCTACCATTATGGTACCAACTTATCATCCCCAACTTTAGCTTGTTGAGCCTTCTCCAATACCAGCTACTATCCACTGGTGCCTGATATTCCTAAAAATTAATACCATTGTTCATATATATACCATGTACCCACTTCACCCATAGGTTATCCGCTTTCTCCATTATCATCTATATCAATTTCCCAACGGCTGCTATATTCCAGTTCTTACATCCTTTGACATTCAAACCCCCTTGTACTTTTGGTTTATAAATTTTCTCCCATACAACTAGAGAGACCTTTTTCTGTTCTGCATTACTTCCCCATAGAAATTCTCTGCATTTCCTATCAACCTCTTTTAACACACTTTGTGGGAGGATAAATACTACCTCCCCCAAAAATTATGTAGTGAAAACAGTATAGAGTTTATGACTTGTAATTTACCTACATAAGATAGTTTCTTAGCAGAGTAGACTTTAATTTTCTCTGTAATCTTCATAGTCAATTGGTGACATTCCATCTTATTCCACTTCTTAGGCGAAAGACCTTATTGAAAATGTCCATACTGCAAATCCAGTCATCTTTACTAGCTTCTCTTTCATCTCTGTATCTACTCCAGCCATAAACATATTAGATTTATCCACATTTTCTATTAAGCCACTCACCTCTGAAAAATATTTTAGTGCTTCCATAACTATGTTAACAGAGCTCATATTTCCTTTGCAAAAAATCATGAGGTCGTCGGCAAATATCAAATAAGAAAGCTTTTATCTCTTGCACATAGGATGAAATCGAAATCTGGTAATTGACTTATTCTTCCCATAATTCTGGACAAGTACTCCATAACCATTACAAATAGGAGGGGTGATATCGAATCTCCTTGCCTCAATCCCCTTCTCCCAACAAAGTAACTATATCCCTCCTCATTCACTTAGATAGAAAAAGATGTAGAAGAGACACATGCAATTACCAATTAAATGAAGCTTCCTGGAAATCTATAGCCTTTCAGCATCTTCTCTATAAACTCCAAGCGCACCATATCATAAGCCTTTCTCAAGTCAATCTTCATTAAACATCTTGGAGTTGTTTTCCTATTGTAGTGTCGCATGAGATCATGACAAATTAATACATTATGCACCAGTGATCTTCCTTTGACAAATGCTGCCTGTGATTCACTTACCAGCGATGGTAACACACTCTTTAGTCTTTTACATAGAATTTTGGAGATACATTTGTATATAGTATTACAATAAGATATTGGCCTAAACTTCCCAGCATTCAGTGGATTAGGCACCTTAGGCATCAAACTAATCAGTATTGCATTCAGTTGTTTCAACAGCTTTCCATTTTTTAAAAAGTCTAACACAGCCTCATTCACTTCATCACCAACAAGGTTCCATCCACTTTTGAAAAAACCACTTCCAAATCCATCAGGCCCAGGGCTTTTGTTTACATTGATACTCATCATTGCATCTTTAAATCTTTCCTTATGTATGGGAAAATTGTATCCTGTTGTTGTTGTGTAGTTAATCTATGAACATTCTGTAGAAACCATGGTGATGCTATTCTTCTCCACCCTCCTTGTTCCCAATAATTCTTTGTAAAACTTCACAAACACTTCAGCTATAGCTTCTGGATCATCCTATATGTTCCCATTACTATCCTGCAACTGTGTGACTGCTTGTACTAACTTCCTATGCTTGATCACATAGTAAAAGGACTTAGTGTTATCATCCCCCAATCGTATCCAAGTTGCTTTACTCCTTTAGTTGAAGGAATATTTCTGCCAGATAGATAGACCTCTTAAACTTTGCTCCTAATCTCCTCTCCTCTTGTTGTAAATTTACTTCCAAAGGATTAAGCTAGAGTAGTTCTTGGCCCTTCAACAGCTGCTCTCTATCTATTGTTGCTTCCTTTACTATGTTATTGAAGTTGCTTTGATGCAGTTTCTGCAGTCTAGGCTTGAGAACTTTAAGTTTCTTCATCACTAAAACATCTTCCATCCTTCTATGTCCTACTTCCATCCCTCCTCTACTATTTCATAAATTGAGAATGAGTACTCCATACATTATAATAGTTAAAAGCTTTCTTTCTCCTGCAAGTATGTTGCATGGTTGTGACTTTTACAGGGCTCTGATCACTCACCCCTTCAGGTAAGAACCTTGCTCGACAATCTATCATATTATCCATCCAATTTCATTAACAAATACCCAATCAATTCTAGAAAACACTCCACCAATCTCCTGCTTGTCATTTCATGTATAAGAGCATCCTCCATTAGGAAGCTCCACCAGTCCATTCATATCTAAGCATGTTTGAAAATCAAAACTTCAGCTATAGTAACTGGATTGCCTCCTTTTTTGTCCTCCCCGTGCAAGACAGAGTTGAAATCTCCTAACACTATCCATGGTTGATTCAGACCCACTAAAAGTTGATTCAAATACTCCCATAGTGCCTTCCTCTCTTCCTTCTGATTGTACGCATATACAAATGTCGCCATAAATTCCAGTTTTAACAGTACATGTTTAACCATACAGATTATAGCCTGAGCATTCTCACTAATTATCGTAATATTGTATGTTTCCTCCTTCCACACCAACCAGATTCTCCCATTGTAGTGAGACAAATGGTTAGTATGGTACTTCCAACCTTCAAACATTCTAGCTGCTATTGTATCAATCTTGTTATTCTTTATTTTGGTCTCCAAAAGACCAATTAATCCAACATCATGCTCATTGAAGAGGAGTTTAACTTCCTTCTGCTTGGTGAGGCCATTCAAGCCTCTCACATTCCAGCTAAGAATATTAACCATCTCCCACATGGAGAGATGATGGTCCACCCTCATCCCCTGTACTTCCCACATTCTTTCCACCTTCCTCCCTCCCCAATGGCATACAAGAGTTCTTAGTTGTTATTACATTCTTGATTATATTCTGAGCCCCATTTTCATTCTGTATCTTCAATGGTTGAGCCCATCCTCTTCCTTGAAATCTTCTGTTTCCTTCCCATCTCCTGCACCTGTTTAGCAGGATTTTACCTTTGGTCAAGCTCATTGGCACCCCTAGATGTATCCTCCTGCTGATTGTTATTCTCCACTAGAACAATCATAAGTTTGCCATCATCCTTAGTAGCTTCCCCCACCTTACTTTTGTTTTCCTTATTCCTCCTATATTTATTCCCTGTGACCATATTTTTGACACACCTCACACATAGTTGGCTTCCAGTCATATGTCACCCTTTGGTCAATGACCTCCCCCTTTTCATTCATGAAGTAGATTCCTCCGGAAATTGATCACCTACCTTCACTTCAACAAGCATTTTAGCAAAATTACAATCCTATTTTCTTTTCTGTATTCTTATCCACCATTAATGACTTTCCTATTAAACTTCCTATCTTACTCAATTCCTTTGCACTCTAATACTTAAATTCCAGCCCTGGAAGTCTGATCCATATTGGAACAGTAGATAGTTCTGTTTTTGAGAACCCCATATCTGGAGTCCAAGCTTTAATAATAATCGGTTTGTTATCAAAATGAAAAATACCCTCCTGAATTACTTCATTCTTCCCCACCTCAGTATCAAATCTCACCATCACAATGCTATTTTTTTAGCATTGCAATTTTGTTAATTCCATGTTTTTCCCATATCCCCTGCAAATAACCATTCAGCACATTAAATGGAGGATAAGCTCCCAATACATAACAAACTACTGCATTCCTCCAATATGTGATTTCAGATTCTATATCTTCCAATTCGATCTCCCCTATCATACGTTCCCCATCCTTTTGAGCACTCACAAATTCAAGTTTAAATCAAGCATTTGATAGTTTAAAAATATCAAATTTATCCCAAATTAACTCTGCCTGTGCCTGCTTACCACCTTCCTTCTCTTGTGCTTCGACTTCATCCGCCCAGGATAGTCTGCTTCCACTTCCCTGGCTTTTGACCGCACTTCCATTCACTAACCCTCTCCTCCAATGGCATGCTTGATGGCTCTGCAATTTGCTGGACCTAATTTTCTCAATTACTGTTTTATCAATTTCTGCTACATTCCCCTTTTTTGTTGGATTCCTGCTTGTGCATCTTGAATGACATACTTACCCGGTGCTTTCTGGATCGAAATTTGTACTATGACGGTCTTCGCTCTCCTCCCCATGGATGGCGTATGTTAAGACTAGCGTGCACCGAGAGAGTTTTCAGTCCCCATGCCCTTATCGTATTACTTGTATTATAACGACAATGTTATTAAACAAGTATCCATTTTGTCTAGATTTTGACTAGAGGTCTTGACAATTTTTGAATAAGGCAAGTTTTGCTTATTAATTTGAAGTCTAGTGATTCGGGTATGATTTCGCAACGTAATGTTAGCCATGAAGCTATTTCTGCAAAACTTTTCTTCGTAAGGCCAAAATTTATATGAAATTGTGCAAATACTCCTTATGTTTTGTTCTGGGCTTTTTTGGGCTGCTGTGCAAAAATAACTTTTCAAATCCAAATAATTGCAATTTGAAGAATTAGAGTGGGCCAGGTACTCTTTCGATCAGATCCAGACTGAGGCGCTGTTATGGCCGTGGCCCATGATAAATGAGAGCATGAATCCTGCACAGTTAAAGCCCAATATGCAATAGAGTTTGTTGAGCTTATGAATAGAACCAATGAAAGCAATAACCTTTTTTGGCAAGTTATACCGGTCGGCCGAAAATAATTATATTTACTATGTAAATATTAAAAAAAATATATTGATTATGGAAAAATATGTATATTATATATTAAAATATAAAATATATACATTTTATTAGATATTATTTTTAGAAGCAGCTATACTATATAGTTTTCCCGAACTTTTTTTCTTCCCCAGCTTAGCCTCTGACTCAAAAAAGAGTTTTACCTATTCTTTTGGACACTTTCAAATTTAAGGAATGTTTTATATGCTTTTCTCAAACTGTGAACACTTTATGTGCGACCTATGATAACTATTTTCTATCCATTTTTTCTTTAATCAACTCGTAAAATATAATATCATATTATTAGACATCCGAAGAGGTAACGATGTATTGATGGGTTGGATATCATATGAACCGAAGAAATATTGACACTTGAAGGTCGAATAACCGTTGAATTCAAAGAAATTAGTTGCAGGTTGAGCAATTTAAAAAAAAAAATAATAATAATAATAATAATAATAATAATAATAATAATAATAATAATAATAATAAAAATGGAGCAAATTAATCAGATTGTAACTACATTATTAAATAATAAGTTAAATTGCTAAAAGTAGTCAAAACAAGCAATTGAACGTAATACTATAAACTATAATAGGCTAGTGTTACAAAGTTAAACATTGAGAGAAATCTGAAATTATCTCTAATTTAAGGTAAAAAGTTTGGACAACAGTTAAAAGAAGAAAGATTTTCAACTTCAACTTCAAGTACTCTTTCTTTTTTCAACTTTAATCAAATACTGCCCAAACGCCTATATAAACTTAAACTAGTTTTCAAACGTCAAGACCTGTATTTTAGGTTGAAATTGAAATAATTCACCAAATTGTATAAATATTAGTTTGCAAATAATATTTCAAATAAAAATTGGAATAAGGAAATACTTTGTATGGTCCCTTCCCAATTGAAGTTATGAGCAGATAAGAGGATGCATCAATACCCCTGAGATGCGAATGACTGACATACAGCAAAAAAGAAGTTGACTTTCAGTGTATGCATCAATTCCCCTGAGATGCCAATTAGCTAACACAGACCTCCAAAAGTCTTCAAACTAGTTGACTTTTATCTGTTTCTAATTTTCTTTTCTTTCCTCTTAAGTACATTCTAAAAAAAGTCAACTTGTTTCTTGATATTTTGATTTGAGCTTATGATATTATCTAGGCTTTTAGTAATTTAGAAATGGGTTAATACGGTCGGATTAATTATTTAAGTTAAGTGTATATTAATTTTGAAATCCAATTTGATTGAGTTAATCAATCTAGTTAGACCAAATAATGAGCCCCTTTTTAGCCCAAGGATCAGTGAATGTCACCTTATTCTAAAGGCTCAATTTTGTGTCACGTGTCAAATAACACGAACTGTCAAATTAAAGGAGTTAGGATTGTACATCAAATGGTATGGTCAATAAAAACCTTAAATTTCAAATATTCAAGTGATAGTTCTGGTCAATCAAATTCTAGTCTATCACATATCTAGTGTGATTGTTATGATTGAATCAATCAAACTAAAAGAGTTTTGTCTCCATCGCAACTTTTCTCTATAAATAGGAGTTCATCATAAGCCAAAGGATCAAAATCAAAAGAAGTCATAAAACACATACATCAAAAAGGTTAGAAAGCTCTGAAGAACGAAGCCTTCAAAGAACTCTAAAATCGTGACCAAGAAATCAAAGTTAAGCCTGAGAAGGGGATAAACCATTAATTAGAAATTTTCCAGTTACTAAATCTCGGAGTATAATATAGTGAGCTTCAAGGGGATAAACCATTTACTTATTAATTAGTTTCTTATTAAGTCACTAATTACTGACTTCCCTTGCCAAGCTCTTTCTTGAAAGACAACATGAATTGTATCGAAATTTGGCAATGTTCCTGCGATTTGTCCCTTTCATAAGAACTTGGAGAAAGAGTTACAAGTGCATGTTCACTTTTGCTACTTTTAGTTAGTTTTGTTTCTTTCCCTCCTGCAAAAAATAGACTTGGTGACAATTTTTTTTTTTGGTTTTCATGCGGCCGCAACCTATTACGTGGACTTTTTAAAATGTTGCTCTATTCGTATCGAATTCCAAAAGTATTTTACTTTTAAAAGATTCGATGCATATTTGACAATACTTTAATTTGGAAATCCCGAACAACCCTCGTTCATTAAAAGGTAATACAAGGTTAAACATGGGGTATGGATGTAATGTAGTGCGTTACACGAAAGTGGGATAGAGGAGCCAATTAAACCTGAAACATTCCCTATTTCCATTCTTTCATTCATTCAGTTGCTGATCACAAAAAATTGAAGTTATCACAAGACAAAAAGACGATGCATCAATACCCCGAGATGCCAATTGCTGACATAGAGCCTTTAGGCTAAGAAAAGAAAGATTGACTTTTGTCTACTTCTTTGCTTTTTCTTTTCATTTTGTCTTAAACTATTAATTTAGGTACTTTTCTTGACAACTCTCAAACTCCTAAAGATGATTTGAGGCGTCGTCACCGTTCTAAGGACTAATAGCATGTATGGCCAAGCTTCTTCAATTCTAGAAGTATTTTTTTTTTCAAAAAAAGTATCTTTTTTTTTCAAAGTTAAAGTTTTTTTTTTTTCAAAATTAAAGTGTTTGGCCAAGCTTTTGGAAGGAAAAAAAGTGTTTTTGAGGAGAAGCAGAAGCGATTTTGGAGAAGCAGAAAAAAGTAGCTTCTCTCCAAAAACACTTTTGAGAAAAATACACTTATAAGCAGTTTTTAAAAGCTTGGGCAAACATTAATTGCTGCACAAAAATGTTTTTAAAATTAATTAGTGAAATACAAATTATTTCTCACCAAATGTACTTTTGAGAAAAAGCACTTCCCAAAATAAGATGATATTTACATCTTGGCCAAACAGACTATAAATGAGTCTAAAACTTAAGTAGGATTAGATGTGAAAGGAAGTCGATTGGCCAAAAAGAATTAGCAAGATTTGAACTTATTATATTAAAATTAATTTAAGTCCAATTATAATGAAATTAATAACTAATAGGATCAAGTAATCCCAAAAGCAAGTTCTTTCTTTTAATTTAATAATAGTTTATCAGTATTCTAAGGATAGTTTTGTATATAACAAAAATAACTTTCTTATTATGTAAAAATTCAAGTATAAACGAAATTGCATAGTCTGATAAATAATGAAATTTATGTTCATTTTGCACTTTTTTTTATATTTTTTTAATCAAGCGAGTGTCAAATTCTTTGCGCCTCACATTGCCGTCTATGACATAATTGGTATTATTTTGTATATTAGACTATTTGAATTCATCATACCATTTTAGTGTATGTGGTTTGCAAATTATTAGAAGCAAATAAAATCATGAACCGTGAAAGCTTAGAATAGATCAGTTTTTTATTAATTGCGTTTGAAATCTATCTAATTCCTTGTTAATAGATGATAGTCCTAATTCTTAATTGAAAGTACATGCTTTGTTAGACGTATTTTCAGCTGAAAAAAAAGTACTTGATTAAGGTGTTTCTTTTTAATGAAATTAAACAAATTAGTGGCTCCTGAATTTCTAGGCCTAATGTTTCAAGGGAAGAATAACGTGCAGTTTGATAAGGACTCTTTAAAAACTTTATGTTTACTCGGATAACTCCCTATTTAGTAGAACTCTTCATTGTAATGACAATTATGACCTTAGCCAGTAAAAATAAATTTTAATAATTCAAGAATATTTTCGTATACCAATATTATTATTCGTGCTTTTATAATAATATAGATATAGATTAGCGACAGTTGTATTCGGCTGCACCCAAAGATGCAGGACTAGAATCTTAATCATCATCCACTTGTACAAGTACAGCTCTTCTTTTTAGTTGACTTATCCACAGGTGGAATTTTAATTAGCTTTATTCATATGCTAAAAGCAAAACAAGGGGCTCTTTCCAAGCATAAGAAATCTCAAGTCTCTATCTCATAAGTCATAACCTCTGAAAGAGGTAAAGAATATTTAATCTTGCAATTAGTAAAATATATTTTTGCTTAATTAATTGGAGCTTTTCGGTCACCACCACCTAAGCAACAAGAATCTTTTACAATCAAAAGAATGGACATCTTTTTCTCGACAAACTAACCGACCTAATCAAATGCTAAGTAAGAATCTTAAACGATCAAAAGAATCACATGATGATAAGAACAATATAATACTCTTAATTCATTGCATTGTTTATTGTGAATAATGAGATCTTAATTCTCCCATGATTCTGAATTAGTGGAGAATATGTCATTATTGGAATTAAAAGATTGGTGAATGAAAAACGGAAAGAAGAAAGTGGAGGGAAATGAACTCTTTTTTGCTTTGAAAAGAGCAAGTGTTCCTCATTGGTGGTGGAAAGAAAAGTGAATATGCTTATATTGAGAAAGCACTTCTCTTGGTGTTAAATGGGTCGGAAAGAAAGTAAGCCTCGCGCCGTCGTCATCGCTCGTTCGGCTTCGGCTTCGGTCAAAGATTGATTGATTAATCTTTTTGGACAAAATTTCTTTCAATTATTTAATCAATTAACGAAAATTCAACCCGGAATAACCCACGATGCGAGCCGGTCCATTTCTTTTCCGGATTATTTTAAATCCTTTTTCCCGAAATATTTCAAATGTTTCCACATGTTCCAACAACCATGGCTGTTTCTGAAAGGTTGCAAATCTTTTCAGAAACAGTGCTAGAAAATGGTTATAAATATGCCTTGATCCCAGAATCTTTCCTTACGAAATTTTTCTCAGCTTCTTCTCCTTCTTCTGCACAATTAAAATTCTAGTGTGGTTTACAACCTTCGAGTGGTTTGCTATTTCACCGGCGTTTTTGGTACCAACACTCTGGTGAGTTAAATCGTTCTATCCTGGGAGGATAATATTTCAGCACCTCGGGTACTTGAGGGGAATAATTTTCTTAAGGACACACTGTGCATTCAGTGGGCTCGATTTTATTTCGAAATTATTTTTCAAATTCTGGTTGATTATTTCGACATTCTGTTGCTGAATTTTCTGTTTTCTGTTTCAGAAAAATTTACTGTTTCATTATCTATTATAGTAATACACATTCGATGACAATCTTAAGGAAATTAATTTTTTATATTATAATCTGTGTTCTATTTTTGAAAATTAAAATCTGTGTGGTTTTCTACTCCTTCTGATTTTTTTAATTTCTGATTTGAAGATATAAAAACTTTCGCGAATATTAAAATTCAGAAACGATTTGAAGAACATAAAAACTTCATCGTTTTCTTTGAAACAATATATAAAAACTTCAATTTTTATTTATTAAATGTATTATTTATCATTAATTACAGTACTGTTTACTGTACTATTTTTTGCCATTAATTGAACTATTCTGTTGTTGACAGTGAGAAATATCAATTGATAATGAAAATCCTTCTGCGACTGTTGCGACAACGACGATAGCCTCGTCAAGCCGAACTACAGTGCCACGGCCGAGAAACCGGGAAAATTTTCTGGAGCCAACTTTAGAGGATGGCAGCAAAGGGTATTTTTCTCGCTTACCACGCTTGGTATGCAGAAGTTCACCAATGAAGACTCTCTAGTGCCTGCCGCTGACATGCCGGACAATGAGAAATTTATGATTGTTGAGGCGTGGAAACAGGCAGACTTTCTTTGCAAAGGCTACATCCTAAGTGCTTTGGAGGATGACTTGTACAATGTCTACAGTGCTATGAAAACTTCGAAAGAATTATGGGACGCACTTGAGAAGAAGTACAATATGGAAGATGCATGCTTGAAAAAGTTTGTGGTTGCCAAGTTTTTAGAATATAAAATGATAGACAGCAAAACTGTTAGAACCTAAGTTCAAGAGCTTCAACTTATATTTCACGACCTTATTGTTGAAGGTATGGTAATGAATGAAGCATTTTAAGTGGCTGCAATAATTGAAAAATTGCCTCCTTCGTGGAAAGATTTCAAAAACTATCTTAAGCATAAGCGCGAAGAAATGAAGTTAGAAGATCTTGTGATCTCTCAAGATTGAGGAAGACAACAAAACGGCCGAGAAGAAGTCTCGTGGAAATTCAACGATTATGGGAGCTAATATCATTGAGAAGACTGCTCCAAAAAGTAAGAAAAGGAAGAGGTCTTCTAGACAGACTAAGGAGCAGAACAAGAAGAAATTTCAAGAGCAACTGCTACAATTGTGGAAAAGCTGGTCACAAAGCCCCTGATTGTCGTCTCCCGTAAAAGGATAAGAAAAAGGGACAGGCCAACATAGTGGAGAAGAATGATGACATCGACGATCTGTATGCAATGCTTTTGGAATGCAACCTAATTGGAAATCTGAAAGGGTGGTGAATTGACTCTGGAGCCACTCGACATGTTTGTGCTGTTAAAGAAGCATTTGCGACTTACTCTATTGCTGGTCCCGAAGAAGAGCTTTCCATGGGAAATACTGCAACAGCCAAGATTGAGGGTTATGGGAAGATATTCCTGAAGATGACTTTCGGCAAGGTGTTAATGCTCAACAACATTCTTCATTCTCCTACTATTAGGAAGAATTAGTTTCAACTTCTTTACTTGTTAAGAATGGATTCAAATGTGTATTTGTATCTGACAAAATTGTTGTAAGCAAGAATGAAATGTATGTTGAAAAGGGCTACCTCACAGAGGGCCTTTTCAAACTCAATCTAATGGTTGTTGACAATATTAATAAAATTTCAGCTTCTTCTTACTTATTGGAATCAAATAATTTATGACATATTCGTCTAGGACATGTCAATTACAAAATCTTGCGGAAGTTAATTAATTTAGAAGTATTGCCTAAATTCGAGTGTAATAAATTAAAATGTCAAATATGTGTTGAATCTAAATTTGTAAAACATCCTTATAAGTCTGTTGAAAGGAATTTAAATCCTTTAGACTTAATTCATACTGACATTTGTAATATGAAGTCGACACCATCTCGAGGTGGGAAAAAGTACTTTTATTGACGATTGTACTCGATATCGTTATGTTTATTTGCTTAATAGTAAGGATGAAGCAATTGAAGCATTTAAGCAATACGAGAATAAAGTGGAGAATTAATTGAATAAAAAGATCAAAATGATTAGAAGTGATAGGGATGGAGAATATGAATCTCCATTTGCAGAAATATGTTCGGAATATCGAATTATCCATCAAACTACTGCCCCCTGCACACCTCAATCCAATGGAATTGCGGAAAGGAAAAATCGGACATTAAAGGAAATAATAATTCTTTATTAATAAGTTTTAGATTACGGAAGAGTTTGTGGATGGGGGAATCTATCCTTACAGCTAACCGAATACTCAACAGAGTACTCCACAGCAAAACGCAATCCTCCATATGAAAAATGGAAATAAAGAAAACCCAACTTAAAATATTTCAAGGGAGGGGGGTGGGGGTGTCTAGCAAAGGTACAAGTACCTTTACCTAAAAGGGTAAAAATCAAACCCAAAACTGTGGATTGTGTTTTCATTGAATATGCTACAAATAGTAAAGCATGTTGGTTTTTGGTTCATAAATTTGATAATCCCAAAATTCATGTTAATACGGTAATTGAATCAGATAATACCGAATTCTTTGAAAGGATCTACCCGTATAAAATTGAATGTGATTCATTAAGTGAATGACCTAAACGACCACGGGAAGAACCAAAGGAAAATACTCAAGTGAAGAAGATCCAAGGCGTAGCAAACGTCAAAGAACATCTACTTCCTATGGACCAGATTTTGTGACATTCTTGCTTGAAAATGAGCCTCAAACTTTCAAAGCAGCTATGTCATCTTCTGATTCAACATTTTGGAAATAGGCAATCAATAGTGAGATTCAATCAATTTTGGATAACCATACATGGGAATTGGTTGATCTTCCTCCAGGAAATAAGCCTTTAGGTTCGAAATGGATCTTTAAACGAAAAATGAAAGCCGATGGCACTATTGACAAATATAAGGCAAGAGTTGTTGTCAAAAGTTATAGACAAAGGCCTTGATTACTTTGACAGTTACTCGCCAGCAACGAGGAGAACATCTATTAGGGTGTTAGTGGCATTGGCGGCCGTGTATGCTCTTGAAATCCATCAAATGGATGTTAAAATAGCTTTCTTAAATGGAGAACTGGAGGAAGAGATTTACATGGAACAATCTGAGGGTTTTGTGGTTGCGCTTAAAGAAAAGTAAGTGTGCAAACTATTTAAGTCGCTTTATGGACTTAAACAATCACCCAAACAATGGCATGCAAATTTGACCAAACAATGTTTGCAAGTGGGTTTAAATTAACGAGTGTGACAAATGTGTTTACATTAAAAACACTCCAGGTCATGAAGTTATTGTTTGTTTATATGTTGATGACATGTTGATAATGAGCAAAAATATGGCAGATGTAACTGCTAGTAAGCACATGTTGGCTAGCAAATTCGACATGAAAGACTTAGGAGTTGCTGATGTGATCTTAGGAATCAGAATTCACAAGACTCCACAAGGTCTAGCATTATTACAGTCTCACTACATTGAAAAAGTACTTGACAAGTTCAAGTATTTGAATTTCAATATTGCCAAGACCCCAATTGATGTGAGTTATACACTTCAAAAGAATGAAGGTGGAAGTGACTCACAACTGGACTATGCAAGAGTATTGGGAAGTTTGATGTATATCTTGAATTGTAAGCGACCAGATATAGCATGTGTTGTTAGCAAACTGAGTCCGTTTACAAGTAATCCCAATCAAATATCTTGAATGGCAATGAAACGAGCTTTGGGTATCTGAAACATACCCAAAATTATGCTTTGCATTATAACAAATATCCCTCCGCGATCGAGGGATATAGTGATGCAAATTGGATCAAGGAACCATCTGAAGTTAAATCCACGAGTGGATATATTTTCACAATTGGGGGTGGAGTAGTGTCTTGGAGATCATCCAAACAAATGTGCATCGCCTGTTCTACAATGGAATCTGAATTCATAGCTTTAGACAAGGACAGCGAAGAAGCTAAATGGCTCTGGAATTTCTTGGAAGATATTCCATTTTGGCCCAAACCTTTGGCACCTATATGTATACATTGTGATAGTCAAGAGGCAATAGGCAGGGCAGGGAGCGTTATGTATAACGAAAAATCTCGTCATATTCGACAGAGACACAATACTGTTAGACAACTACTCTCTAGTGGATTTATCACGATTGACTATGTAAAGTCGAGAGATAACATGTCGGTTCTGCTTACAAAAGGCCTTTCTAAGTGAGGTAGTTGAAAGATCATCGAAGGGAATTGGATTAAGGCCTAGGACAAGTCATCATGCGGTAACTCTACCTAGTAGACTGGAGATCCTAAGAGCTAGGTTCAAAGAGATCAAACAAAGTTATGAATGACGGTTCAACATTGTCAAATAACTCAACTCATTCTTGTGATGAAGACAATGTTGAGAAATCAAGATAAAACATTAAGGCTTTTTGATGAGTCAATAAAGCTTAAAGCTTTTTAATAATTTGCTAAGTCTTGTAGGAAATGACCAGATAGTGTGTCTATAGGATTACACATTTAGAAATCACCTACGTGAGTGAAGTGTAAGCTACTTCAAGGGGAATGAAGTAAAGCCCTATTCTCTAAGCACTCATGAAACCAGGCGGTGTTCATGGCTAAAACAAACACAAGTGTGAGAATCATAGATTGTTAAGGGTTGGTTGTATGACTTATGTTGTCTAGGTATACAACAAAGCTTGACGGTTCAAAGATATCAAATCTGCCGATTGACCGAGTATATCCGATATAAGTTCACTACGGAAAGTTCAAAGGGAAACCTACTTATCCAGATGCAATTAATCCTTGCATGTAAATCACACACTCATCCGTTTCTTTCCTTGTCTTATAGTCATTTCTCATTCACGTGGGGGATTGTTGGGATTAAAAGATTGGTGAATGGGAAATGGAAGGAAGAAAGTGAAGGAAAAATGAGCTCCCTTTTGCTTTGAAAAGAGCAAGTGTCCCTCATTGGTCGTGGAAAGAAAAGTGAATGTGCTTATATTGACAAAGCACTTCTCTTGGTGTTAAATGAGTTGGAAAGAAAGTAAGCCTCGCGCCGTCGTCGTTGTTGCTCGCTCGGCTCGGCTTCAGATTTGGTCAAAGATTAATTGAGTAATCTTTTTGGACAAAACTTCTTTTAATTATTTAATTAATTAACGAAAATTCAACCCGGAATAACCCAAGACCCGCGACGAGACCCGATCCTCTTCTTTCCCGGATTATTTTAAATTCTTTTTCTCGGAATATTTCAAACGTTCCCACCTGTTCCAACCCATAGTTGTTTCTGAAACGTTGCAAACCTTTTCAGAAACAATGCCAGAAAATGGCTATAAATATGCCTTGATCCCAGAATCTTTCCTTACGAAATTTTTTGAGCTTCTTCTCCTTCTTCTGCACAATTTAAATTCTAATGTGGTTTACAACCTTCGTATGGTTCGCTGTTTCACCGGCATTTTTGTACCAACACTCTGGTGAGTTAAATCGTTCTATCCAGGGAGGATAATATTCCAGCACCTCGGGTGCTTGAGGGGAATAATTTCCTTAAGAATACATTGTGCATTCAGTGGGCTCAATTTTATTCCGAAATTATTTTTCAAATTCTGGTTGATTATTTCGATATTTTACTGCTGCTAATTTTCTGTTTTCTGTTTTAAAAAATTTACTGTTTAATTATCTATTATAGTAATACAGATTCGATAACAGTTTGGATAAATCTTGGACATACAGTTTCTTCTTTAACGAATAACGACCATTTTCCCTAAATGGATAAATCACTATTCATCTTTTTTATGATCATTTCCAAAACTACGATATGACTTGGACAGGAATATCATTAGTGGATAAAATCAAACACCCTTTACCTTATCGCTAAGGCACCGACTGTATGGATTGAAATTGGTTAATAACAAGTAATTAAATAGTAAGGTGACACGTGAAATCAAAAACAGATAAAAGTTGAGTCAGTAAATAATCAGTACTGGTTACGAAGTGCGCAACCGGTAAAGACGAATCCCGAAGAAAGCACAACCAATGATAAAGGTTCAAAGGTTTGACATCGGATAGCATTTAATGAGCAGCCGTTACAGAGAATATATGCATTCAAAGCCAGACGTTATGCATCCATTAGTGACATTTTTATTCTCATTCAAAAAGAGCTTGATTTTAGGATCTTGTCTCCATAAGGATAGCTATAAATATCAGGATTGACAGTTCTTGTAAGGACATGACACTTTTTGCACACAAAAGCTATAACATATTGTTTCATGTTCAGTCTAAAGATTTTTATCATTGCTCTATCATTGCTTTTAATTTTGCTCCCGGAAAGATCGAGCTCAAAATCAGGCTTGCTATTTCTTTTAATTTCAATCGTTCTTATTCCTTATCGTTTTTGGATCAAATCGATTCGCTTGTCTATAAACCACGTTATAATTTAACTGTACCGTTTTACGGGTAAACACCGACATGTCACATCATCATCAATTCAATCATCCTTATGCATTTGTTTTACAAAAATTTAAATTTATTGATTGCAAACCCTTGTATTTTAGAACAAGAATCTAAGAGTGCACGATGTGAATTCAGAAGTAATGCATGAAAGAGGTTGTTACATTATTTAAGTGGTGCACTTTAATGAACACAAGTGTGACAGTGGAAAATGGACTGTTTAGTATATTTATCAAGTTCTAGGGTAAACACCAGCCTCGAGGTGGAGCTAGAATATTAGGTACGAGTTCAATCGAACTTAGTAGTATTTTTTTTATATTCTATGTATTAGAAAATTCATTATATATATATATATATATATATATATATATATATATTTGAGTTATGTGTTATTCGGTGGCATACAAATTCAAAATCCATAAACTTCAAATCCTGAATCCGCCCAACCGAATTTATTAAGCTCGCGCTAGGTGCATATGGCTTAAACAAACTTACCATATATCATATCCCAATATGTTAAAGGTAATTGGAAAAAAATATGTAGATATGCAACGACATTCACATACTAACCTCCATACGTGTAAAAATCTTAATTATAAGAAGGATTGCATTTTTTTTTGGACACTTTTAAGGCAGTATCAAGAATCTCGAATGCCTGCGTATCTAACAGTTTCAACGCCTTATCTGAAAGAGACCTTGAATTTATTCTTTCCTTTCTCTTTATTTTAATTTAATTGCAGGGACACACGTCGCTGTTATTCTATAAATAGCTTCAATGGGCTTTCGATTTCATCATCACTTCAACAACTGATCAACTCACCTCATCAAATTAACATCAGTACTTTTTGCACTCTTTTTGTCCCTCATCTTCCTCTTATTATGGAGTCAGTGAAAAAGATGGTAGCAGAAAAGCCAGTGGTGATGTTCAGCAAAAGCAAGTGTTGCATGTGCCACACCATCAAGACATTGATATCAAGCTTTGGTGCTAACTTAACTGTATATGAATTAGATGAACTTTCCAATGGCCTACAATTGGAAAAAGCATTGCTGGCATCAGGGAGAAGGCCTAGTGTACCAGCAGTATTCATTGGACAAGAATTAATTGGTGGTGCTAATGAGATCATGAGCCTCCATTTAGAGGGAAGGCTTATTCCTTTGCTCAAGAAAGCTAAAGCTATTTGGTTATAGTAGCATTTATACTGTGTATAACTACACTCCTTTTTCTTTTTTTAGACATCTGATATTCGAAATCTACTGAAACGACTAATTCGGGTTCACCTGCCAGTAAAAGTTATGAACAAGAAGGTGAATAGTAGCGGCTAGTAGTTTGGTTTGGTAGCAATATTTATGGACTTGAATGTAGTCATTTGAGCATCTTTTATTTAACATGCTCCATGAAAAGTCTGTTTTCTCAACAGAGATGTCTCTAATGTTTCATTCGTATTGCAATAATACTTTACATATATGACTTGTTGATTTTGAGTTGTGACTTATCACTCATCTTTTTTTTAATCACTTTTGTGAAACCATCTAGAATGGGGTTTAGAATCTGAACCCCCCACCCCTGTATTCAAAGCAAAATAAACCAAAAATTATATGATCAAGGAGCTAGGGGGTTATTTTTTTAATAACTGTGTCGGGGTCAGCTTGTTCCCAATTTCGGCAAAGTATCTACTACCTTCCACCATCGCTGGTGTGGGGTATCTCTATCCATTAAAGCTTGGACACATATGACAAAATCACCCAGTATCTTGGCCACCAGATTTCAACCTAAGACTTCATAATTATCAACTCACTTTATTGACCGCTAGACCACACCTTTGATCGCACATCACGGAGGGGGTTATTAGCGTGCTATATTACTTCTAAAATCAGTGTAAGAATGGATATCCATTCCTTCACATTGTGAGCTATGAACTAAACAAGCTTCCCAAAAGTTTCAAAAGTGTGATCAAGACTTGTTCAGGCTGTTGCATACTTAGACTGAATGTAACAATGTTGTTTCCTTTAATGTATGTGTCTCCTCTTAAAAAACTCGAACGAATCTGTCTAATCAAAGGAAGTTAACAAATTCTTCCTCATCCTTTAAACCTTGAGTCTCCTCTTGGAGATAAGTAACCCATCTTATCCACATTCGTTGTTTTATTCTTGCACATATTCCACATCTTGATTCTCCACCTCCTCTTCCAATTGCTCAGTTTCCCAGTTCCCAGTTCCCTGTCCCTCAGTTTCTTTGAACTTGGAATGTCTAGTACTCTAGTTGCTATTCTATGGTGAATCTTCACTTGAGTATCGACTTCTGCGTCCTCTCATACTGCTTATGCTCAAATTTCTCTCCCAGTCTTTCTAGTGGCTCAACATCATGAATTTGACTTTTTTTTTTATATATACTGACGATTTAAAATAATTTTACACTATTAATATTTTTTAACTTATTATAGCAGGTAATTTTTTTTATTTGTCAAGCATTTAATTCCATTTTTTAAACCCTCTAAGTGATAGTTGAGTCAACTTTGCTTTTGGGCTTGGGACGGGCCCTAAAGCGAAGGACGGCAAAAATGAAATATTATATTCCCTGTGTGAATACGGAATATTTTTTTAATAACTTCTTTTAAACTGTTAGTGTAAAGAAATTAAACTCCAGAATTAATTGATATTTCACAAATACAGACAAGAGCAAAAAATGTGCAGTTAATTCCTCAGCCACACAGAAAGACAAGGTGATGAGGCGCCCCCTCCTCTAAACTACTCAAGTTAGACAGAAACATCTTTCTATTTTCATGGCCTCAGCGACATCTCCACCAGCTCCTTTCACCTTCGTTTCCAGGAACCAGAGCACTGAGCATCGAACATATGGCCAATGGCTGACAACAAAACGAAGAAGCCGCTGTGATGGCTTCCAGGTTTATGCAACCCAAGAAGGCCCCAGTAGGCGGCAACGTGCTCCTCCTGGTGTTGATACAAGAATTCACTGGGAGAATGAAGATGAAGGCTGGGTAGGAGGAAGTAAATCACAGTCAGCACAAGAACGAATCAAAGCAGACGAAAAGAATCTCCTTGATGAAAAATTCTCCGACCTGCTCAACAGTTCAGCTGATTCTCACTACCAGTTAATCTTCATTTTCTATCTCCAGAAAGTTCACTATTATCTTATCTCTAAATGTGTGGCTCACAGTTTCAATGAAGAGAGTTTCCATTTGTTGCTTCTACTTTCCTTTAATTTAAGGATGAGAAAAGGATATAAATAAATATAACTAACTGCCTGTTCTGAGAAAATGCACAAATGATATGTCAGAAGGGATAAAATGCAATCAGAAAATTCTAATTCCAATGTTTCAGAATGTTTTCGTAGCACAGGGAAAATCTAATGATCATTCTAAGTTTGTGAATTCAGGTTCTTGGGAGTATCTGCAACTGCTGATTTGGAGGAAATTAAAGCTGCATATAGGAGGCTATCAAAGGAGTATCATCCAGATACGACTACCCTTCCCATAAGAGCAGCATCAGAGAAATTCATGAAACTAAAAGAAATTTATGATGTCCTGAGTGATGAGGAACAACGTCGATTCTATGACTGGACACTAGCTCAGGAGGCAGCAAGTCGTGAAGCTGAGAAAATGAGAATAAAGCTTCAAGATCCACGCATGCTAGAAGTAGAAAACTGGGAATCTGTACCGGACATGGTGGACAGACTTGGTGGAAGGAACATGGAGCTGAGTGATCAAGCAAAATCTGCCCTCACGTTCGATATTTTGATAATTATCTTTTCATTTTGCTGCATTATATATGCAATATTCTTCAAGGAACAATATTAACAGAAACAACCATCTATACAGTTGCTCAATATATGATACATGATACTATCAAAGACAACAACATTCTATACTGTCTATACGCTTCATGATTTTATAAGAATAAGTACTGTACAAAGATGTCAAGAAACTGCGAATTGAGGAATAGTCGAAGCATGTACTGAGTAAAATATTTGTATTGAAATGTCTGATTGAGCTTAAGTTTACCATGTGATGTTAAAAGAGAATGGCAACAAAAATAACAAAGTTCATATTGCAACGGGATTGGGTCGAGAAACAGAACGATGGGAGCTTTAGTCATAAACATAACTAAATTTTATTTCTACTGAGCTTACAAATTCACATTATTGTCTTATCATCAGATTATTGATAGAAAATGAAGCACCAATTCTCTCATAAATTGATAAAATCTTTCATGATGGGGCTATGTTTCTCAATGTTGGCCTGCCTTCGCCAATTACCCATGGCCTGCTTAACAGTATCATTGGCTTTCCGTATCTCCTCAGAAGAAAATTTGTGTTCCACAATGCCCAGTGGACCAGGTTGTAGTACCTTAACTACAGTTTCCACATCAACCTCCAGTTGCCTATTAAAACAAGCACCAAAATATTAACGGCCAACAGAAATGCTGAAGTCATATATTGTCAACAATTTGAGCTCATGCGTCTCATTCTCGTGTGTAGGAGCAAATTATGACAATCCAATTGAAGAGTACTTTAAAGGGCACCGCCCCTATCAGTTTGCATTTAAATACCTACTCTTTAATCGATAAGTTAATACTAAGAACCGAAGAAACTCCAACGGTCATGCTATACAGAAACAAGAGTTTAATGTTTCCTGACAAGCCAATCCCTACTTTTCAAGAGCTTGACAAGTTCTAAGAATTCATTTGCTCTTCCCATATCAAATAAATTATAATCCTACCAGAGAAGTTGACGCTGCCTTTCAACCAAAAAGGAAAAAAGAATACCAGTGTTATATAAAATCCCATAAACAAGGGTTGGGTGCTGTAAGATATAAATCCAACACTTTGACCATTTACAAGGCAATGTGTTGGAGAACATGATCAAAAAAGTGCTATCTTTGTCGATTAGTGGCTTAAACAGTATAAAATAAGGAACAATAAGACGTGGCAGGGGCTCAAAGTCAAAGTCCACAAATATAAGGATCAAAATCCAAAATCAGATGAAGTTGGTAGGCAGCTAATATCAATCAATTAAATATGCCTCCATCCTACTCTAGTTGGGGTTGCCGATATGAATCTCTGCATCCATTTGGCCTCCTCTAATCCTCAATCCCTAACATTGATTTTTTTTTCTTTTGGGAAGTCTCACAAATTGTGCACATGATTAGGCTGAATACACTTCAGAAGAAAATGTAACCAAATACAGCTAAAAATGCAGTACAATCATCAAATAGAATTACGTGAAATTACGTGATCAGCAAATCCAGTACAACATGAACAAAAAGATAATTTCCACAGAGAGAAAATACTTACATACAGTTTCAAAATGGTATTATCCCAATCTCACCAGAAATCCTAGCATACAGTTAATATAAAAAATAAAGCTTAACATATCATAAGAGATGCTACTTCAAAATGTAAATTAAAATTAAAACTTCCGGTTGATTGTTTCCAAACCTTCACGAGAAAGTAAAAGACATTACCTACTTATCAAAAAAAAAATTACCTTAAAACAGTGGTAAGAAACCCCAATTACAGACTCAACAAAAGAATGAAATACAAAGAGGGAGGAACACAAATTTCAAAGCCTATAAATCAATCAACTACACTTCACTACCAAATTAGTTGGGTTCAACTATATGACTCATTTGTATTGGCTCCTTTCTATTCAGGTTCATTTCATTACAATGCTAAACACTTCAGTATTCAAAGATTCATCATATGTAGACTATTCTTTTACACAAAACTCATAGATTTTGAAGCCTAATAAATATTAATTAAGACGCGAATAGGGAGTGAGAAGTAGAATTACCTGAAGAGCCTGGAGAAGGGCAACACTTTGCCGATTTTGTCCAACGACAGAGGAGGCATCTTCCTTCTCGCAATTCACCCTAAAAACTATGCTCACTTCTAAAAGATTCTCTCTCTGATTAGGATTTCAGCTACAAGGAAAAGGAGCGACAGTTGTGGGTCTTCGCTCGGGTTCGGGTCGGAAAGGATCCGACTTCGCCGAGTTCGTGTAGGCCTTAATTTCCACGCTGTCCTTTCCTCCTTTTCTATTTTTTTCCTTCTCTACTACCTTCAGTAATAAGAATTTAATATCACACTAGTTACTATTTAAGAAGTCACATAATTTCTGTTTGATTATTTTTTGTTTATTTGTGTACAAATATGATTAGTAGTAATTGTATGGGTCAAAATATGTCTTTAGAATATTTAAGACAAGATAATATTAAGGGAAGAGTTCCAAATCGTCGTGTGTCCAGATGGTCCCAGAAGCAGCAAAGTCTGTGGTCAAAGAGTCAACAAGAGCCGTAGTCAACAAGGGTCGTAGACGAGGTGTCAATAAGGGACGAAGTCGAGGTCGAGTACGTTTGACAAAGCTGTAACGACTAGTTTTCAAGATAGGATATTAAAGAGAATATTCTATTGAATATTCTCTGCACTTGTACTACTAGGATTTCTTAGGAACATGTCTCATATAAATAAAAAAAGAGACAATGATAGGGGCATGTGATATTCACTTGTAAAGAAGACACTTTGACTAAATGATTCGTCTCTCTCTCTTGCTAAGATACAAACACCACTTTTTCACTGAGATTCGTGTCTATACTTTTCATCAGATTCGAGAATAACTCGAATATTCAAGGATTTGTCTATCATCCATCATTGTTAGGAGGAACATTCACTTATTCCATCATTTATTGGGTGAGTCATTCCTCCTATTTACTTAAATACCATTTATTGTTGTTCATTATTATTGAATGCTAAATTATTACTTCTGATTTCTAGAGCATTTATTATATATTATTGTCACTGTCCGATCATATTCACGTGACATTTACACCCTACATCGAGCCCTCATATGCACGTGCCTATACATGCACAGACTATTGTCGTGACTTCGGAAAGAAAATTATTAATCATTTCTAGAAAAATGTTAGTTTTAGGAAATTGTTTACTTTGATATATGACATATCTTGGCAGCCTTATATATGGTCCAAGGATCTATGAAATGTCTCACGAAGATAACGTCAAACATTTTTGCCACAACGGTTAAGATAGTAATTAGAACTGAAAGGTAAAATATCCTCATTCTTATATGATAGTGGACCATGCTGTGACGTTCGTGACAAAGACCAGATTGATGAGGGCAGGTAGGCTGACAAACTTTTGAAGAAGACATTTACGTATCACCATAAATAAAATTTACATCGAAATGAGAAAAAAAGTAAAGAGCTTTATAAGACATAGCAGAAATTTACGTATGCGCGCTTTTTGGCTCTATTATAATGTAGCCCAAACAATAAATTCGTCAAGTATGTTTGGCCAAACAGACAACACATGAACCATGCAAGATTCGCATGAAAAAAGAATTGATTCAATGTTCTAGAAGTAAGCAATTATGTAAAGAACGGATCAAGAATTTACAACTTTTTCCGTATGATAAATATTTTTTATTGACTGATTTATATTTTGATATATATCTTATTACATTTAAAGAAGTATTCTAATAATTTAAAGTTTCTGCAAGATCTGATTTTGAAGCTATTATTAGCATACTTAAAAAGTGGAGATTCCGTTGGATCACACATAAGGACTTGATTAGAACAAGTAAGACCTGATTAGATGTATTTTAGTAAAGGGTCATGCAGCAGTATTATTTGGTTGTTTCTTGGATTTCCTTTGTTTTGTTTTGTTTTTGTTTACCTCTTTGAATATGTTTTTGTGGGGTTCTATGTTCTGTGTACGCCATCATTGTAGCCACGAGCATTTGATCCTTTGTTCCAATTATACAAATTAAATTTCTTGTGGACCTAACTAAACATTATTTGATAGATCCCTTTTGGCTGCTCTTGCATGCTCTTAATTATCTAGCCAATACCTCACAAGCAGAAGAAAATAAAATTGGAAAATGTTGAAGCTTTTGTAACTTCTTCTATAGAAGAAATTAACATTCAAGTTTTGACAAGATATTTATAAATTACAATAACTATAAGCAAGTTTCCAATTTGACTAATCAATCACAGATTTCTTCATGTTCTTTCGAGTAGGTTATACATATCTTTTTCGAAAAGATTTATTTCCCGGATAGTATTCCCTTTAGTTCATATTAATCTATCTTTAATGTTCTTGCACACCACTTAAAAAAAATATCTAATAATCGTAACTATTATAAGAGTATTTATCAAAACTATCATTTATCTTTCTCTTATATGCCTAATTTAATTAACATTCCATTAAGTGAAGCAGTAAGGACAGATTTGAAAAGGAAAATAATGACTTTATTTTCTAAAGCGTCGAATATTTTAGAGCAAATGCAATTTGTGGTATTTTACTAATTTGGATAGATTACACTTTGATATTCTATGCTACAACACTAGTAATAATAACTTGAATATTAACGTTACACCATAAAAGATGAAAGAGATTCATATGTACATGGATATTGTTAATGCAAAACTAGAGATCTGAGCTCCAATTTAGTCTAATAATGGCAGAGTAAATATGTCATGATTCATAAAAGCTGCTATAACTTCTTTTTTCAAAGAAACTTGAGGAATAATCTTTGATTTGCTTCCTTGTTTGAAGAAAGCCTGCAATGTGGTCCTAGACAACCTTAAATACAATTTTATAGTAAAAGAAACAAGTCTAGAAAAGAAAAAGGGCAGCTGTGCAATTCCCTAAACCTATACTATTTGCAGATCTGATCATATGATCCCAACCAGATAGTACAGGCCAGCACCAAATTTAAAAATTAAAATTAAGTTATATATCGTCAGCATAAAATTGTTTCAATATAGTTTAACTTGTTATAGTAGGCGACTTACCATTTCTTTTTCAAGATCAAAGTAACTATATAAGGATTATGTAACTGCTTTTCAAATGAGTTTATTGTATAAATATTTTTTACACAATGGAAAAACAAATTGTTAAGAATGTGGTATTGATGGGGGTCATCATATATCATTGCCCCCATAACATTTTAATTTTGGAGTAAACACTCAAATGGGCCATGCCATGATTGATCCTAGCAGTATTTGTACATCACACCCCTTTACAATTTTAAATTTAAGAAATGACCTTTTTAGATATCTTATGTGTAAGAGACAGATCTCTTACGTGTAAAAATATTTTTTTCATGTGTAAAAGAAAAAGAGATAGGGTCATAAAACTAAAAAGAAATTTGTAAAAAACCCAAAAATCGATTGACCCGCATTTCCCCTAAATATTACACTTTCATCTCAATATAGTGATGAAATTTAGAACGTACAGGTCAAAATATCTACTTTGTTGTGTGAATCTGGAATCAGGTTCTTAATTTATTGAAAGAAAATTTACTAACTTTAAAATTCACATGAAAATGCTATTAATGCTAGAAAATATAGTAGTGAAATATTGTTCAACTTTTCTAGTAGTAATAATAGCATTTAGGACGGACAGATTACACAATGACGCGTGCACGTATCCAATGGCCCAGTAGTCAGAAAGGAAAAAGAAGTTGCCTTTTCCAATTTCTTGGTAAATAATGAACTATAGTTTTAAAATGCTAAAAATAATATTCTATCCATCACAACAATAACAACATTTCTATTTACGAAGTCACATGATTTTTTATCACGATTGTTTACAATTCATTTAATAATTTTAGGTAGTTCTAAATGTTTTTAACTTTGTTTCAAATAAAGTTACCGATGTCTAAATCCATCGTAACTTTGTTTCAAATAATTTAAAAGTGTTTTTATTCAAATTTTATTTTTTTATAAAAAAATAACTAAATTTTGATTACCTTTGAAACTGTGATTATTTTTTAATTATCAGTTATAAATTAAGCTATTTCTGATTTTTTTCCATAGTAGCCTTGTGGGTGTCTACATGTCTCTTCCTCTATGATTTCCCTTTATTATCAGTTATCACTAGGTGTTTCTTTTGTAAAATGCAGCTTATTATAATTACCCTATAGACTGTATAAAAAGCACAATGTAGCCAACTAATCTTGCCTTTTTTCCTACTTTAATGAGCTTTAGACATGATTAATTAAGTTGGTCTTCAAAAAGATTAATCTTTTAAGAGATGTAGCTTTCACTAGGCATGATTACAAACCCTAAAAGCATTGCAAACATTCGGGAATCCAGCCATCTCTAAGAAAACAAAACATAGTGAAAATTAAAAAAAGTCACTCTTCCCACCTTTCACCGAAAAGTAGTAGCAAGTGTAGCAACATATCCTTGACTTTTTACCAGACAAGAAAATTAAAATCACTCCTTAAATTGTCAGTATTGCAACCCTTTTACTCTTTTTGAGAATTTTATGCTCTGTACAAAAATTATATAAATTCTTACACAATCAAATTAAATTGCCCCCCTCCTTATAAAAAAGATTAAAAAAAAACCTACAATAACAGGTAATTTTTCATAACAAGCCTAATATCATAATTTGAGAAATAAAGTATTTCTCACACTCAGAAGCAGATGCAGAATTTTAATTTGATGCATTTTATCTTTAGTTTCTCACTAATGAAAACCATTACACTTTTGAAATATGAGATCAAAATTTAATATAATTTTTAAAATATTAAAGTGATTTTTCACACGTGGAAATTATTGAATTTCGTCGAAGTTGTTGATTATATGTGCCATCCGCCTATGGTAATAAGTTAAAAGTGATAGTACTACAAAATGATTGTATATAACTTCAATTTCATGGTTTTAACTCTAACCCTCCTGCATGGTTTCTTGTGGATCTTTTCTTACTCCAGCTTTCTGCCTTTCTAGCTACTCTCCCTTCACACGCACACACACACACACACAGAGAACATGCCAGCAAATAAAGTTGAGGTTAATTTATGAGTATTAGCTCTAATTATGGGTCCTTAAAAAGAACAGCTATTAAAAGCATAGTGATTTGTTAATGGTTTTGGGGAAGTTGAGATTTTGCTGAGAGAAGATGGGAGTTGTCACTGTGTCTGAACTGAAGCCAAGCATATCTGGGAAGAGGTCTTTTCGTCCAAGTTCTAGTGCCAGACATATTACTGAATGGTATATATACTCTCTCTTCTATCTCTTCTATCTCTTCCTCTCATGACTTTGACTCTCACCAAACAACTGCTACTTTCACATTGGTATTTGATGCTCACCTTTTCAATTATTTCCATGTGTCACATTTTCTTGAAAGAATTTAAGTTATATATAATTTAACTTATTATAACAGAATACTTACCATTTTGATGATGTATCAATCAATGCTTATTATAAACATTTTTTCAGTGCCATATCAATTTCTTCAATTAATTTTTCATACAACACCTAAGATATGGAAAAGTCCATATTTAGGACTTAATTGGTACAGCTAGATGATAGTATGAATTCTTGTGAGTTGGGTACTTGTGATTGTCAGTTATGCTCAGTTCTAATAAAAGGCTCAGTCCTAGACAAAGGATACATCTTTCTTTTGACATAGTAAAACTAGCTAACTTGGTGTTTTTTCCCCCCCTCAGATAATAATTCTATGAGATTATAAAAAGGGAGTTTCTGCAATTTATCACTAAAATTTCTACTTAAGAGGAAGAAGTTTACTGGTAACAACTAAATGGATCATAGAATAATTAATGCAAGAAAAAAACTAAACTCTTCAACCACCAAAGTATCTGAATTTATGAGTTAGGTGATTGGACAGATGTTAGCTTCCAACATTTATGACAGACCATATTCAGGTGCTGACTAAGAGAAAATGGCAATATTTGTAGCTTTAGAAATTGATTGTGATGGAACTTACCTTAAAATCTAAGAATCTAAAGTTTCTATCAGATCCTAAAGTAAATAGAAAAGGAAACAGCAGATCTGGAATGACTATACATGAGCAGTTTCTAAGGCTGCAATCATTGAAAATGACAAATCAAATATCTGACTTTTTAACATCTACAACAAATGATAGTGGCCCTGAGTCCAATGTGTTACAAGTTTCTTGTTTCAACATGTGATGTGAATGGTTCCCTAGTTTTCAACAGATGTTATCTTATGAGGTCCCTCTACCAAGTACAGATGAGTCCTGCAATTATCTGTTAGAGTACTAAAGACCACAAGATAAATCACAACCAGGAACAAATTTCAAAGAAACCAGAATATGACTAGCACTTGCTATATTGGTTCAAAACACATTGAGTAATCTTTATATCCATTCAAGATATTTGTTTTGATCTTTTCCACTCATAGTGTCTTATGATACTTTTGGTCGTAAATTGTGGCCGTATGTACAAGCGCTCGAACACGATAACTTATGCTCTCCGAACAGTTAAGGTTTCATCCGCTTGAATTTAGATAGCTTTAAGGTTCCACATATCCAGCATTACAGTGTTGAGATGTAAGTTGCACCATGTATTGAAACCTTAGGCTAAAAATAGAAACAGAGAAGTTTATTATATGTTTTTCTTCTACACATTTCCTGTTTCCGACTTTTAATCATTGATCATATATTCTATTGCAGGCCAATATCTGATGTTTCTAGTGATCTTACAATAGAAGTAGGAGCTGCCAGTTTTGCTCTTCACAAGGTACAAATATGAAGTATTAGATCATTCTTCTTCTAGTGTATTTTGATCTACCAATCTTTTCAAATTTGGATTGCTCAAGTCTATCAAAAGCATAAATTTTGCAAAGAAATGGCTGTCTAAAGTAGCTTGAAAATGATTTATAAGTTAGCTGTTACAAGTAGGCAACTGATATTAAGACAGTTGTGTCCATGCGGAATTTATTTCATGGTGTTAAAATAGGGAGGGAAAAGAAAAGTAAAAAGGCAGATGTAAAAACAGAACTTAAGCATCAGTCTGAAGGTCAGAAACAACAGCTGAAGTTGTTTGAATGTAGTAGATTAGACTAAGTTATGTGCGTCCTGTTAAAATTAAGAGAAATGAAGGAAGAATACCTTGGAAACATTTCTAATGTGATTGCTAATATCACACTATTTGCAGTTTCCTCTAGTTTCCCGAAGCGGAAGAATTAGAAAGCTGCTGCTAGAGGCAAAGGATACAAAGATTTCAAGACTCAATCTTACCGGTCTTCCTGGCGGATCTGATGCATTTGAACTTGCTGCTAAGTTCTGTTATGGTGTGAACGTTGAGATTACCATATCAAACGTGGCGATGCTAAGATGTGCATCCAAGTTCATGGAAATGAACGAAGACATCTCCGAGAAAAACCTGGAAATTCGTACTGAAGTATTCCTTAAAGATACAGTATTCACAAACATATCCAACTCGATATCTGTTCTTCATCGCTGTGAAACACTACTACCGGTATCTGAAGAAGTCAATCTCGTTAGTCGATTAATCAATGCAATTGCAAACAATGCTTGTAAAGAGCAACTAACATCTGGTTTGTCAAAGCTGGAGCATAACTTCCCACCCAAACCTGTTCAAAGCCTTGATTCTGAGACACCATTAGACTGGTGGGGAAAATCACTGACCGTGCTAAATCTAGATTTTTTCCAGAGAGTTGTATCTGTAGTGAAGTCAAAGGGTCTTAAACAAGACATTATCAGCAGAATTTTGATAAATTATGCCCAAAATTCACTTCAGGTACTTTTCATCAAGGATCCTCAGTTGGTTAAAGGAAGTTTCTTGGATTTGGATTTGCAGAAAAGGCAAAGGGTTATCGTCGAAACAATATCTAGCTTACTACCAACACAATCCAGGAAAAGTACAGTCCCAATGGCTTTTCTTTCAAGTTTGTTAAAATCTGCAATAGCAGCATCAGCATCCACTTGTTGCAGATCTGATCTAGAGAGGCGCATCGGTCTGCAGCTAGATCAGTCAATTCTAGAAGATATTCTCATACCTGCAAATCCACATGGGAACAATCACAGCCCTCTCTACGACATAGATTCTATTTTGAGGATCTTTTCCTTTTTCTTGAATTTGGACGAGGATGATGAAGAGGACAACACACTAAGAGATGAAAGCGAAATGGTTTACGACTTTGATAGTCCTGGATCTCCCAAACATAGCTCAATTGTTAAGGTGTCAAAGTTATTGGACAATTATCTAGCAGAAGTTGCACTCGATCCTAACCTCACGCCATCGAAGTATATAGCACTGGCTGAGTTACTTCCGGACCACGCACGTCTAGTTTATGATGGATTATATAGAGCTGTAGATATTTTCCTCAAGGTAAGCTGCTTAACCTCATCCGCATTATCCCACTCACCTGTTCAAAAAAATTAGTATTTTCCCATATGAGTAGTTTAACAATGATAAAACTGCACATTTTAGCCACTCTCAAAAATAAGTGCCGGCAAACCGTATATTTTTTGTATATTAATGTATAGGATACATATTTTATACATGAGAAGTGTATATTTTTCATATATTTGGCTGCAAATATAATTATTTTTGGCTGATCGGCCAAATGTGTTTTAATACAATGCATGACATTCTCATGGCAGGTTCATCCCAACATTAAGGACTCTGAACGCTATAGGCTCTGTAAAACTATCGATTGCCAGAAACTATCACAAGAAGCTTGTAGTCATGCAGCTCAAAATGAACGGTTGCCTGTTCAAATGGCGGTCCAAGTGCTGTACTTTGAACAAATCAGGCTGAGAAATGCAATGAACGGGGGCCATAATCAGTTCTTTGGAATGAATAATCAGTTCCCTCAACGATCAGGCAGTGGAGCAGGAAGCGGATGCATCTCTCCAAGAGATAACTATGCATCGGTCAGAAGAGAAAATAGAGAACTGAAGCTCGAGGTTGCAAGAATGAGAATGAGGCTTACAGATTTAGAGAAAGATCATGTTTCCATGAAACAGGAGCTCGTAAAGTCACATCCTGCCAATAAGTTATTCAAGTCATTCACAAAGAAATTAAGCAAGCTCAATGCACTGTTCCGAATAAGAGATTTAAAACCTGTAGGAGGGAAAGCTAACTCAGAAAGCCGGTTACTTTTTCAGAAGAGAAGGCGCCATTCGGTTTCTTGATGCTCTACTCTAATGTGAATAAGAAAGATATATAGTGTTTCACATTGCTGATTTTGGTGGATGTTGATGTGTTGAGTGAAGTTCTTGCTTTGCGTTTTGATTGTAACCCTGAAAGAAGATACTCACTCAAACTTTTACTTTAAAGGTATATAACCAAGTGTGAGTTTTTTAAGCTTCATGTAGTTTGCACTTATTGCATATTGTGCCTACACTCTTAGGACTCGTTTGGTACGAGAGATAAAGGATAATTAATTTGCATATTGTGCCTACACTCTTAGAGCTCGTTTGGTACGATGGATAGGGATCATTAATTCTGGGATTGTAGTGTTATTATTATCCCTATGGAATGGTGGGATAACTAATCCTGGGATAATAAATCCTAGGATAACTTGTTTCCCAACCGTACGACCCCCTTAAAGAAATACCACTATCAAAGCACTTATTGTGTGTTTAAACTTCTTAAGGAAATAAAACGGAAGTACCTTGCCGGATATCCATCAAAAACAGGGAATTGTGCTTTCTGTAGAACATAAAACTGGTTTTACATGATCCATCCACAAGAAACAAAGATCAAAATTATGCTTAATGTTAAGCTTCTTGTTGAACAATGTCAAAATGGAATCACAATGTCTTTCTTTCTTGAGGTTGTCACTCAGGACAACTTCAGTTGGACTTCTTCCTCCCCTTTTGTTTCAAGGCTTCAGATTTGGCCTTGTAATTCTTATCTCCATAGTGGTTTGAGATATTATTGGTCTTTCCCAATATTTCTTATTATACTCATTTAACATTGCATGCAACTTGTCAAAAGACAGTAGTTATTGTTAGTCTGCTCGGGAGTTTCACGGCTACTCAGTATCACCTGTGCCATAAGGAACACACCTAGCTACAAGCTTTCAAAGTCTTTCTGTGTAGGAACTTTTGTGACATTTCCAGCCCTGGTGACTCTTGCTGAATTCATCTCTAGGCTATTCGCGATACAGCTGCTTGCATTTGTCTCCTACAATGAAACTAATAATCCAAACCCCATTACTCATTCATCAATTGCTCGTCGATCAGAAAAAACTGAGTAATATCAGCTAATCATGTTGTCGCTTATACTCATCTAGCGTTGGACACTTCCTCGTTGGCATTATTCAATAGAAAATACTCTAACATTGCTTTCACAAGATATTGCAAGAAATATTTTTTTCTTCTGATAACTTGGGTAAAAATAAGCACTCCTGTTTCTATATTATGTTTCTGTGCAGCAATTAGATTGACTAGCTCTTGTCTGCAGCATTCATTTGGCCATTTCTAAGTCGTTATATTAGATCTTGCTGACTTTTGGGTAATCCTAGATGGGTTTCTAGAGAAAAATGCAGATCAGGCTAACATAAATGTTACCTGGCCTCTCAGGAAAGATACTAGCTAGCGCTACTACCACATGCTTTAGCCATGTTAATGGAATTCAGCGTGAAGCTCGCCTTCTCTGTTGACAATAACCTGCAAGGTTCTAGAATGTACTGCAACTGTGCTTCGCTTCAAAAAAGCGCAATTCTCCCAGTAGTAGTTTGGTAAACTATCTTCAATAAGGGTATTTATTTCTTTTGATCAGAGTAGGGTTCCTGGGAGAACAAAGCTTGTTGCCCTACCAGTCGCAACTGTTGTCAGTCAACAACGTTGAAACTTCAAAATAAAGGAAAGAAGAAAGAAAAATAACTTCGAATTGGGAGGGCAATCCTAGCAAAAATAGTTGCAGTCTCGTGACGATAATAAAATTCAGAGAAAGGAACTGCAGATATGGCTTATTACTTCATATGATCGATTTCCCCTTCAATCTCAACGAATGGGAACAAGATGCCAAACATTGGGAAACGGAGATGAAGAAACACACTTCAATTCCTGACTTTGAGCAACATTAAGCTCTCTACTGACAGTATACAGACAAAATAGCAAGGGGAGAATAATACATAGTGCTTCGAGTTTACTTTAAATTCAATCTCAGTTCCCTGACATAACTGTATTATGGAGAGCAGAGGACCAGACTAAGAAAGTATTAGGTTAACTCTACCAATTGTACTTTCAATGAAGAAGATGGTCTAGATAAAGAGGCGGCGTCCACCTTTGACCCTGAAACAAATCCAGCCTGTAACTCCGGCAGCAAAGTGGGAGCGAAAGCAAAGGAAGATCTCAGCATGTAGGGAGCAATTGGCAGGTCAGGAAGAGAAGCTGATGAACTATATTGTACTGTCCCCATAGGATGATCATATTTACAATCGCGACCAAACTTGCAGAATCCTTTCAGTAGATAAAAGGAACAAGGCTGCACCCCCTGCTTTATAAAATGTACATCAGTGGAACACTCAAACATGAAGATTTACAAGAAAATACTTTCAGAGACAGTCAACCAAGACCATTTTCCAGACAAACACGACAGAGTATAAACCATATCTTTTTTACATGGGTAAAGATACAGCAGCATTCAGCTGATTCTGTCTCCCCTAAAAATAGGGAAAAGTATTGACATTGTGAAAACTCAACTGCAAAGGCAGTTCAGTGTGAGCAGTTCCATACGCGTGTGATTATAATGAGGGTAGTTGGAAACACAAGATGCTATCTCCCTCCCAGTTCAATAAATAGTTCCAAATAATTCTTTGGAAATGACTAGCAAAAGCATACTAGGAAGAGAGGAATTATGAGATCATTACCTCTCTTAACTTAGCAATTATAAACTACTATGCACAAAAGAAATTTCTCAAATAAACAAAGCATTCAGGCACGCCGCTCTTAGAAGTCTAGGACAGAACTGGACTCGCAGAACATCTGCCGCCAATTGCCAACAAGAATAGACAATAAAGCACAATGAACATCAAATTTCCTCATTGATGAACAGCATATTGCACATCCATTAATTTTCACGTTTAATAAAGACATTTTTGTATGACTACATATAGTTAAATAAATGATGAGATCCTACAAAGAAATAAGTTCAGGTCATGAACAAACATGATAATCTCATGGCAAACCCTAATTTACCTCTTGACATATCGTAATACAGTTATACAACCCCTTCACTAAGGTCACAGAAGGCTCTGGACAACTGCATGGAACTTTTTAATCAGTTAAGAGGAACTAGACTAGGAGATCCTCCTCTTCAAAGACATTGGTACCTCAAGAAGTCTATTGGATGAGGATGTTACAGCAATTCAATACATACACAAAAATCCAAACACCTTCTTGATTCATGCTTTTGAGTTTTATCAATGAAGACAATGGTGAACCTGCAATAATCAAAATGAAGGCAGGAGACAGCTAATGCAACTTCATCAGTCACAAGTTTATAACACGTGAGCGCAAAATTTAAGCAAGACTACAATCATATGAAAATATCTCTTCCTCTACATTTCTCCCTTCTTTATTGTTTCAACTTTTGCTCAGATTCACAATAAGGAACCTCAAATACATTCACTATCAATAACACAATATCATGCAATAGGCAAGAATCTCAAGGGGAAAGTGGACTTATTTACCAAGATTAGATTCTAAATTGTCATGTCAAATCAAACAAAGGGCAGAAAGAAGAAACATTATCATACCGGACGTAAAGGAAGGCCTAATGGGCTGATAGCACAATTTGTCTTTGATGCAATCCAGTCAGGTGGATGGTGATACCTACAAGATGATCCAAATTTACAATCCCCAGTTTTCATGTAGTACTGACATGTGGGTTGACCAGGTCTCTCTGGAAAACTCTTTTCCTTTTGTGTTTTGCTCGAAGGGCTAGCAGTCGAGTGTAATGAGGAGTAAGGCCCAGCAAAGGCATTTGTAGAAGATGTTAGCTGTGATATCCCATAGATAGACGTCACCCCAGCGGATGGTTGAGCACCGGGAGATAGTGCAGGACTTACTGGTCCCTGCAACGAGTAAATTAATCACCACATTAGAAAAGAAATTACATCATTGTAGAAGGTTGATAGAGAGGAGATCTTAGTATTACTGAGTAAGGGCTCCAGTTCTGAATGGTAACCACTCCTGGGTGAAGCAGCACTGGACCATAAGCACTAGGTACATATGAACCGGGTAAAAGTGGAGGCCTTGCTACTCTAAGACCAGTTGATGCACTATTATATTCCTCAGGAGGAGCTGGAAGAGACTGCATTGTCGGATAAAATGGACGTGCGGGTGCTGGCACTGATATACCAGCAGTTTGAGGGTGATGGTATTTACATGCTATACCAAATTTGCAATGCCCCGTTTTCAAATAATAGGAGCATTCAATTTCCCCCTGTTGTTGTTGAAAATTAGATGCTAATGCGCAAAGTTAACATAAGTGTAGGCATTTAAAACCATGAAACAATTACCGGGCGTAATGGATATCCATAAGTATTTAGAGGTATATTGCTCAAGGATCCACCCAAGTTCCTAGGGTGGTGGAACTTGCAGGATGCACCAAATTTACAGGTCCCTGTTCTTAAATAATACTGCGCATGAACATTATGCAGTCAGCAATGAAATCAAAATTATTAAAAATGCTATACCACATTCGGAAAAACAGAAAACCTGAACACTTTGAGCTTTAGAAGAAACAAAAAGATCAAACTTCAACACTCTCTCGAGCACTGAAAACAGAGTACCTGGCACATTGGCTCTCCCAATCTTTCTGGGAACTCAACTCGTTCCAACTGCATCTTACCACCCTGAATACAAAATCACTCAGCCAAATAAATGTAGGCATTCACACTTGCCCGTCCATAAAAATATAACATATGCAGAAAAGCAACTAAGCAAATGGAAGTAGCTCAATTCTACCCCCATCCATGCTAGCGAAGAAAGAGTGGGTGCAATCTACACACATGCTAACTAGAATCTTGGATCCGCCTCAGGATTGAGAAAGAACTCATTCTCGACTATGACTTCCAAATGAAAAACTCATAGGATCTGTACGACTAACATTTGCCTTGGTAACATAGGCTCCAATAGTTATACAAGAAAGGAGAACAGTTAGCTTAACATGAACCACCGAAGAATGTGGCGAAATGGTAAAGGATTTAGTGGTCATGTGGTTAAGAGACAAGTAATGCAGAGACTAATAATGCAAGGATTGTAACGCAGAATTATTTCTTATTGAATGTTTAGTTTGATATATTACAAATTAGTATACATAATATAACTTAAAATATATGTTTAACTTTTAAAACAAAATAAAAGTGTGCTCCCATTATGAGGGTCAGTTATATCATTTTAGTGTTTTTAATCAATGTATTACTAATGCTCGCATTCTTATTCCACATACTATTCCGAGTAAAATAAAATGTTAACTTCCGCATTACATATTATTTATGATAAAAACTAAAATAGTACTCCCTCTAGTCCAATTTAATTGATTAACATTAGTTAACAATGAAATTGACCATATTAACCTTTATTGTCTCTTTAGTTAGTTCATTGAAAAAAGAAGTTAATTATAAGAAAAAATCAAATATTAAGGACCATAAAAAAAGGCCAAAAAAATAAATTAAAGTGGACTGGAAGGAGTAGTAATCAAGCATTATATAAATTAATGCTGGATTTTATGCAGCTATTAAATCCTCAAACTGCAAACTAGAAGACCCCGGATAGTGGGCATTCTAAAATAAAAATTAGTTAGGTAAGTGAAATTAGCGAAACATGAGACTCAACTGAAGCACTATAGGGAACTTACATAGGCGCGATCACGAGGATGGCTATAGCGGCAATTGGCGCCGTATCCACATGACCCGGTTCTCATATAGTACGAGCAGTCGGGTACACCAGGCCTTTCCGGGTAAATTTCCCTGCCCCATAACCCCAACCTCTGCATTGATTCTACATTATTCCAAAAACCACATTAGCATTGTCAAAAACCCTAGAAAAACACGTACACACAATATAGACATGTGCAAAAAATCAAAAAGTATAACAAGCGTAAATTCTTAAAATTGAGAAAAAAAAACCACCATCAAGACCAGTTTCCTGCTCCACCGGAACCCATTCAGACTGATGATCGGATTGTGACCCGTTACTTCCCGTGGACCGTCCGTACAGCTCCATTATTTGTGCCTCTTCTTCAATTTTCACAGTATCAAAACCACAAAAAAGGAAGAAACAGGGGATTGGGAGATCGGGGAGAGTGGAAAAGACACACACTTCTGGGGAAGTGAAAGGAAAGGGTTGATCACAAGTATATATGTACAGACATCAATGTTTTACTACAGAGTATAATGCAATAAGATGGGGGTAAGAAAGAGGGGGGTTACTATGGAGTACGACACCAAGGAGAGACTGCCATCTGTATGTGATACGAGTTTTAGAGAAACAGACTTTTGCTGTCACTAAGGTTGCGTTTTCTCACTCTACACTTCAATGTCCGTACAGTGTGCATGTCCGGTTTGTTGCACAAATCAAGAATATTAAAGGGATTTAACTAATATAAACACCTTTCCTATAAAGTAAATATTATTAAATTATTTTTTTAAGTTATTAATTTTATTTACTATACATAAGTATATATATAATTATCTTTTATTGGACCTCACGGTGTAATTTATAAAAGTTAAACTTTTATTAAAAAATAAAATCTTGATTTGACGGTTTTATTTGATTTAGAATTATTATATTCGTTGATCATTTAATACTCTTCTCACTTTTTGTTTGGAATAGGATATTTAAACGTTATTGTTCCTTATTTTAATGAGGAATGCTTATCTCAACAAAATATGACATTTCTCGTGCAAGAAAATAAAACTGAAAACATAAGAAAAAAATTCGAAGATACTCTTAAATGTATATCTTAATAATCTAAAAATAACATTTTGTTAACAAGTGATTAATTATAATGAGAAATTAAATAGAAATACTTCATACTAAGTATTTCCCTTTACCCTTCAGCAATTGTTGTCTCTAACGAATTTCTTGGAAATAAACTGATGGCAGCCGACACTTGTTAACCTTGGAATTCGAAATTACTGTCATGTCCTTCACATTCTTGTCTCTTTCTTTCTTTATTATTTTTTAAATTGATACACGTGTTAAATAGTTTATCTTACCTAAGCAACGAAAATTAAAGAATGGTATGTCCTACAGCTAGTTGTCACGTTAATTGATCTGTTTTAGCTATACTAGCGCCTATGAACGTACGTTTCACGTTAATAATGACACTTGATTTAATATTAATTTATATAAAAGAACAATAAAATTTAATTAATAAATTTTTTTTATGTATAATAATACAACAATCGTTTAATTAAATACTGAAAATTATTATTACATTAGCATAACACATGAATTTAAATAAAAGGATATCATCAAATCTTACACAAATAATCAATTTTGTCATGTTAGTTGGATAATTATGTATTATAGTTTAAAAGTATTTAATGTGATGGTATCTTAAAGAACACTTCTTTGTGGACAATATTTTTGTGTGTATGTTTCCTCCTAATGCTTTAATTACTCTGTCTTAACTCGACTTTTGTTGTCGATCTTGATATTTCTCTTGAAAGTGCAACATACAGTTGTTCGTGCAAGAAAATATATATGGTAAATATAGTCCAATATTAAGGATGTTTATCCTTGTAATTTATTATTATATTTGCAAAACATAAACATACTAAAAATTATTTTCACACAAATTTAAAAGAATATTCCTTAGTTTCGGAAAACGAAAGTTGAATTCAGGGATAAAAATATACTTAGAAGCAAATTGACCAGTATTATAATTTTTGCATGTATGACGTTATTGTCAAAACTTCTATATACCATTTGTGTGCTATTACATATGCTGTAGCATGACAGGCATATTTCTTCAAAATCAACATATATATAATGGAAGATCAAATATTAACTTAGTCTATTATATAAATGGTGACACTAACATACGTAAGAAATAATAAACTTGACAACAAACATGTATGGTAGAAGGCCATTTGGTATTAAAATATTTAAGTATTCTTCTTGGTAGTAATTATTGGTATCATTTTTTGCTGAGTCAAAAACATAAAAATATTTTATTTTTACTATAAAATTTTGCAATCAACTTTTTATTTAGTTGATCAACACATTCATTTCTGCTAGCTAAGATATTTTTTTTAATTCTATCATGCGATTTGCACAAATTGCGTTTTAATCTAATGATAGAAATATTTCTCTTATTAAATGCACTACTATTACCATTGGGATTGATACTGCCACGACCCAAAACCAACTTGTCGTGATGGCGCCTATCATGGTACTAGGTAAGCCGACTACGCAGACATTTCCAACACTCTAAAGCTTTGAAAGATAAAGAAGCAGTTAAAATTAAGGAAAACCTTTTAAAAACAGAGTAAGAAATCATAACTCAATACAATATCTCTCCCAAAACCGGGGCGCCAACGAGTACATGAGCATCTACATAAAACACAGTCTAATACACCATCTAGGAAATAAAAACTAAAACATAAAATGAAAGATACGAAGAGAGAGTCAAGGTCTGCTAACGCCAAGCACCTACCTCGATAGTCTTCGAAAATCCGAACTCCACAATTCAGCAACCGCCATGACCGAAAGCACCTGGGTCTGCACATGAGGTGTAGGGTGTAGCGTGAGTATAACCAAATCAATAAGTAGCAAATCTAACATTTGGACTGAAAAGTAGTGATGAACTCAGCAGGTACAATTCAATATAGAAATAACAGTTCAGAAATGTAGGCATGCTTTCAAGTTCAACTAAACTCAATTCAAGTAAAATCGATCAATTCTGAATGATATGGGGAGTATGACCTCTCTACATCTACATGCCAATGCATATGTTGTATGTGATGCACCACGCTGAAAGCCTCGTGTATTCACACTCTCAGAATATTCAATCACTCAGTACTGTATATGGCCAATCCGGCCCAGGGAAGATCCATTCCATGTATATACATCAACTGACAGTCAGTCACTCAGTACTGTATAAGCCCAATCCAGCCCAAGGGAATATCCATCCCCAAATATAAATGATTCGGACAAGATCCATGTCCAGAGAAGATCCATCCCTCAATATAATCAACTGCGCTCACTAGGGGTATGTACAGACTCCGAAGGGGCTCCTTCAGCCCAAGCGCTATAATAAGCTAGATCCAGGCGTAAATCACTAAACATGCTACGGCGTGCATGTCACGATCCCAGTTTCCCTCCGTAGGATGTCATGACGGCACCTAGTCTCTTAGACTAGGTAAGCATAACAATTTGCGGAATAACTGAATATAAAACTGAACTCAAATCTCAACATATGAAATATAAACAAGAACTGTGATTTAAATAATTACAACTCCCAAAACCGGTAGAAATAAGTCACAAGCTTCTAAGAGAAAATACTAAGTGTCACTATACATCAGAGTCTAAAGAGAATAAGGAAAACAATATAATAAGGATAGAGGGAGACTCCGAGGTCTACGGACGCTGGCAGATATATCTTGAAGTCTCCACGTATGGTCCAGCTCACTGGTATCTAGCCTGATAGGAAGAACCTGGATCTGCACAAAAAGATGTACAAAAGTATAGTATGAGTACACCACAATAGTACCAGTAAGTGCCAAGCCTAACCTCGGTAGAGTAGTGACGAGGTTAGATCAGGGCCCTACTGGAATAAAAGGAAATGAGGCAGAATATATAATAATACAATGAAATGACAAAGAAATGAACGACGAGAACTTCCAGAAAGGTAACAATACAGCAAATAGAGGTAAACAACAGGGGCATTCCCGAGGTATCGCCTCGTAGTCCAAATGTAAATACACAATAGGGGGATCTCCCAAGGTACAACCTCGTAATCCCAAAAGTAAATATGCAACAGGGGATCTCCCGTGGTACTGCTTCGTAGTCTCAAAAGTAAATATGCAACAGGGGATCTCCTGAGGTACTGCCTCATAGTCACAAAAGTAAATACATGACAGAGGGAGCTCCGGAGGTACCGCTTCGTAGTCCCAAAAGTAAATACACAACATATAATCTATGGAACAATGAATATACTGCAAGGAATTATACAATTAAAGACTGAATACGAGATCACGGAAGCAAGTAATTCAACTAAGCATGTTGCACAAATTTCAAGTAAAAGTTAAGACATGTAGACATGCGATACTAGGCTAAACATGACAGCTACACATGCTAAGACAACTCAGTTAAGGAATTTAAAAGAAGACTACTCAGCAAGAATCGGAATTTCCATATTTACCCCGTGCACGCACTCGCACCTCGTGTACACGGCACATATCACAATTGTTACAACAGTACCAAATCCTAAGGGGAGGTTCCCCCACACAAAGTTAGACAAGTCACTTACCTCAAATCTCGCTCAATCAATCGATACGGATGCCTTTCCCTCGATTATCTGACTCTGAAATGCCCAAATCTAGCCAAAAGCAATTACATACCATGAATACAACTACAAAAAGCTAATTTAAATAGTAAATCTACAACTTTAGCAAAGAATTGAAAAATCACCCCAAAAAGTCGACCCTGGCCCACGTCTCATAATAGGGTAAAAGTCACAAAATACGAACATCCATTCGATACCGAGTTCATCCATACCAAAACTACTCAAATCCGATACAAAATTCTCGATCAAAACCTCAAAATTTGGCCTAGGGATTTTTTCACCCTTTTTCACAAATTTCACAACCCAAATCCTTAGTTAAAGGAAGAATAAATGATATCTTAGTGGGAAATAATCAAAAACAAGTCAAGAATCCTTACCCAAATAGTTTCTCTGAAAAACCCTCGAAATATCGCCTCAATTCGAGCTCTCTAGGTTAAAAAATGGAGAATGAAATTAAACCCTCGGAATTGGCCCTTTTCGCCCAGCGATTTCGCTTATGCGAGGATTTAGCCGCGTTTGCGGCTCCGCACCTGCAGAAATTCCATCACAGTGCAGCCATTACTTAGACTAGAAAATCTCGCTTCTGCGGCGCCTTAAGTGCACCTGCGCGTGCGCTTCTGCGAAGAGACAGCCACATCTGCGCTCCCGCTTCTGCAACCAAGGAGCGCTTTTGTGCATGCTCTCCTGCGGACCTCGTCCGCATCTGCAACCAACAGGCCTCCCTGGCCTTTCCGCTTCTGCGCTCATTCTTTCGCAGAAGCGACTCCGCTTCTACGGCCTTCATGTCGCACCTACGACCACTGGCCACCTTCTCCAGTTCCGCTTCTGCACTTGGCCTCACGCTTCTGCGAGCCCGCACCTACGGTCAATCTTGCGCTGGTGCGGTTGCACCAGAGCTGGTGCACTTCAACCATTCTTTAAACTTCAACTTGATTTGTTAACCATCCTAAATCAACTCGAGGCCCCCGGGACCTCAAAAAAATATACCAACAAGTCCTAAAGCATCATACAAACTTAGTCGAGCCTTTAAATCACATCAAACATTGCTAAAAACATGAATTGCCCATCGATTCAAGCCTAATGAACTTTAAAACGTCAAACTTCTACATCCGATGCCGAAACCTATCAAATCAAGTCCAATTGACCTCAAATTTTGCACACAAGTCATAATTGACATTAAGGACCTACTCCAACTTCCAAAATCAAAAATCGACCCCGATATCAAAAAGTCAAATCCCGGTCAAACTTTCCAAAAATCATATAATTTTCCAACTTTCGCCAATTAACGCTAAAATGACCTACGGACCTCTAATTCAACATTCGAACATGCTCCTAAGACCAAAATTACCCTACGGAGCTATTGGAACCGCCAAAACTCCATTCCGAGGTCATCTTCACACAGTTCAAACTACGGGAAGTTCCTAAAACTTAAACTCCCAATTTAGTGACTATGTGCCTCATTTCACTCCGAAACTACAAACAAATCCTCCTGGCAAGTTACGTAACCACAAAATAAAATAGAGGGAGCAATAAATAGGGGTTCGAGGCTAATATTCTCAAAATGATCAGCCGGGTATTTACAGTGCAGCCCGATTCCATAATTGTCATTCTCAATCAGGCCCTCGGCCTCACTCAGTCATCAATCTCTCCAGTCTCTCTCTCTCTCGGGCTCACAATGTCATGAAACTAGCCCAAAAAAGGATGATATGATATGGCAATAAATAGCAACGGAAACTGAGATATGATATGCAATGAATAAGTACGAAATTTCATGAAATGAATAAGTCAACAATAAGGAAACAACCACTATGGGTCCCAACAATACCAACAATAGGTGGGAAAATCAATGCGGAAACACAATTATTGAATAAATTAGACCACAAATGACTTACCTCAAGGAATCCCCCGAAAATCCTCAAAAGAGTAGCCAAATCCCGAGCTTAAAATGTTTAAAATCTCGGAATCCTCGTTTATAAAACACTACCCAGGCTTTTCGCACCTTACGGCCAAATAACCGTACCTACGGAACCGCTTTTGCGGTAAAATCATCTGCTTCTACGGAAATCACAAAAATCCCCAGGGCCCGCATCTGCGCTCCAGGTTCCGCACCTTGTGGAGGCACTTCTGTAGCCCACTAACCGCTTCTGCGGAAATAGACCTCGCCCCTCAAATCCACATCTGCGGAGCCTTGCTCGCACCTGCGGGCTCGCAGATGCGGTTACCCCCTCGCACATGCGTCCTGCCCTAGCCCAGGCCAGCCTAGGTCTACACCTGCGGCCAATTCCTCACAGGTGCGATCACACCAGAAAACTCCCAGCTTCAGCAATGCACTAAGTCTCATTTTCGATCAGTTAACCATTCGGATTCAACCCGAGGCCTTCGAGACCTCAACCAAATATACCAACAAGTCCTAAAACACGATACGAACTTAGTCAAGCTTTCAAATCACCTCAAACAACATCAAAAACCCGAAGCGTACCCCAAATCAAGCCAATTGAAATTAAGAAAATTTTAATTTTTATAAACAACACCGAAACCTATCAAATCACATCCCATTGACCCCAAATTTTGCACACAAGTCACAAATGACACCACGGACCTACTTCAACTCCCGGAACTCCAATCCGAGCCTGGTAACCACAAAGTCCACTCTCGGTCAAACTTTCATTTTTCCAACTTTCGTCATTTCAAGCCTAATTCAACTATAGACTTTCAAATCACAATCCGGACACGCTTCTAAGTCGAAAATCACCCAACGGAGCTAGCAGAACCATCAAAACTCTATTCCGTAGTCGTTTACACATAAATCAACATCCGGTCAACCTTTTCAACTTAAGCTTCCAACTTTGAGACTAAGTGTCTCAATTTATTCCAAAACCTCACGGACCCGAACCAACTACTATGGCAAGTTATATAGCAGCTATAAAGCACCAAATGAGCAGTAAATGGGGGAGCGGGGCTACAACTCTCAAAACGACCGGCCGGATCGTTACAATAACCAAGTGTTCAGGAAGAATCAAATCATCTTTTATTGGATGCTCTTCTTAGTTTCTGACACGAAACAAGAAGACAGTGAATACTGGATCTGTTCTTACTCTATATTGTCAGTTGAATCTTTTTCATTTGAGGCCAGAAGTATAACTTTGGCAAGCTAGCTTTTACAGTCTCTACTTTTGTCGATTTTGGAACTACTGGTAGTGCTTGACATAAATCACATCCCAAACCACTAATTTTCCACCAAACGATTTATTAATATCCAATATATCTCTTGAATTGCGGGTAATTATTTTGATCGTTTGATACTTAGCCATAAGTGCTTCATCCCATATTATTATTTTTGCTTTTCTTATAAATTTAGCATTATTGCTTTGCTTTGATACATTAGTGATGGTTATTTAAGTTGTTTGAAGAGGTATATCAAATCTAAAGTGGGTGATCTTACAATAAAATCGTTATCAGTACACCACTTGCTATTATTGCTAATAGTGTCATGCCTCTTGATATGATATTTGCAAGTAATGCATGACATAGAAATATTATTTCGATTCCGCCTGAGGCATCTACAAAAAATAATTCCGTTATAGCAGAGATATTATAGTCTTGAAAGTTTGTTCTTGTTTATGATTTAGCTTTGATTGTGCTTCCTCAGACACTTGTATAACATTTTGATTCTTAATAGCATACTAACATTTTTACTTTGTGTTCTAACGCTCTTTTTATGGAATAAATTTATGTACCTTAAGATTTTTTTTAAAACTTGAATAAGATTTTTACTCATATGATGAATTTTTAAAATAATTGAATTGGATTCTCTGCTAAATAATTAATTAAAAGATTTAATTATTTAGTTTTAACATAAAGATAATTTATTCTATGTTGATTCAGATCTTAATATTAGTTCATCTCTTGTTTTGAATATTTAATCTTAATTATAATTTTATCCACTATAGATTTTATTATCAAAAAGTAAAAGATTGATATGGCATTTCACTTTTGGATCATTATATTTATAGAATCATTAGTGGTATTGACTCTTTCTAAATATTTTTCTCTCTTTCTCACACATTTATATTCTTAAATATTTTCTTAGTTGTTGTTTAATAATTGAGTATTTTTCAATATTACATGAAAAATTGATAAAAAAGTATTATTTGAGTAGGAAATAGTTCAAATATAATATAAAAATATGCTATCGTGGGGGTAATTTTTTTTTCCAATTTCAACGCTTTATGCAGTCAATTTAATATTAATTTTTTTTTTTTTGGTATTGGACATTATGGAGCACGGTAATATATTGTCAATACGGAGGATTCTTATGAAATTGATTTTATTAAACCTTCCTACACATTTTTAATAAGAATTTAATAGACAAAATTTTATTAATTTTAAAATATTAAATGTTCAAAAATTAGCATAAAAAATATTGTAGTCCAAAAAATAGGTTATTACATTTATGTCCTCTTCCTATGAGTTCTTCCGTTTAATAATTTAGAGCTATTTTGGTATATTAATATTGTATTTATGATTTTATAATAATACAGACTCTTCTTTTTTAAATGAATTCGGACAATATAATACATTCTCGAATTAAATTACTAATAGAACATTATAATAAGTTTTCAAATTAAATTAGTAATAGGAATTTTATGAAGTATATATCCTGAAAGTAATAAGATTATATGACTAAAAATATTTACTTGTTCAATTTTATATGAATTAGACAGCCCGAAAGTAATTGTACTAATAGGATTCCTAGAGGTAATCATGTAGTTCCTAACTTGTAGTATTATGTCCTAAAATTAATAGAATTATAAGGCTAATATCTAGAATTCCGGTTATGTCCTTTTATTATAAGTTATTATGCTTAATATTATAAGGCTATTTTTGTAAATTGACATTCTATTCATGCTTTTATAATAATATATAGATAGAGTTGTGTTTTCATCTCATGTGTCGAAAAAAATTCAGTTAGGCCTCTCTATAACAGTATCAATATACAACATTCATTTATAATAAATGCTAAATTTTTTCTCGAAATCAAACTTTTAAAATTATATTTATCTCTCTATAACATCTTTTTACGTACAACAACAATAGTCATATTTATAGCAGATCGCTCTTATTAAAATTGCCTCTGTATAACCATCATATATATAGAATCTTTAACATTACTAATAATTATTCTAGAAATCCGCACACAATTTTTTTCATTGAACAAAATCTCCATCTTGCATAATACATAAGATTTGAAGATTTGTACATGATATTCTTTTCATTGGACAAATACCCAAAAATATTTAGATAGAAGATCCAACTATTAAGCTCTTAGATTGCCTTCAAGTGAAAGCTATTGGATACCTTTTACTGAAAATTTAGATATAAATCTTCGCCAATACAAGCGTACATCGCTAGTAAAAGAATAGAATCTATGGAAGAATCAATAATCATAAAGTTCTTCCATCAATCTTAAAAGAAATTATTTCTCTGGTAACTTTAAGATATATGCCTTAGAGTTTAAATATTTGTATCTTTAATATTTACTAATAAGTATTAGCTTTCTTCAGTATTTAATTTGTGAAATATGCATATATTTGAGATTTTAAAGTTTAATAATTTTTTTATCTTTTATATTTAATATTTAGAAAGAAAAATAATTAATTTGGATATTTTTTTGGTCTATAACAGCCAAAAAATAATTAAATGACAAAATGATGTTATATGTGTATAATAATCATTCACTATAAAAACCACATAATATTGAAACAAATGATATCGTTATAGAAATATTTGACTGGACAAAGAGTTAATTCCCAAAGAAATTTCCTTGATCTAACTCCACGTCTTCTGAAAAAAAATGATGTTAGCACGTTGTGAAGTGAATAACGGACTGAACAACAAAATATTACATAATGAGTTGTTTCGAAGGTGTAATTAACATTAGAGGCAAATTAAAGGATTCAACTCTTTACCAAAATAAAAATGGTTATTAACACTTCAACTATAGAAGTGACTGAACTACTATTTTGATTCATGCTCCCATGCTCTATGTATGATAAGCAACAATTTTCCTACACAGGTGTGCCAAATTGCCCAAACTTACCAAAACTAATAAATTAGCCGGGGGGGGCGGGGGAATGCTTTTCTTCAAAAACTAATTTTTTTCTAACAAATTTTAAAACAAAATGTCAACTAATTAGATATACACATTACCTTTACCTCCCCCCCCCCCCC
>MCJB01000669.1:0-44570 GCA_002018475.1 Nicotiana obtusifolia | reverse complement strand
CCCCCACACACACAACAACAACCCCCACCCAATCCTTGGTTTTACTTTTAACCATCTCCAGTGTAACTTGCTGGCCAAGAAAAGTTAGGCTTTAAATGATAGTGGCAAAAGCGCTATTATGGGATATTGTTAGGGTCGTTTTTTCACATCTTTTGCAGACACAGTGTGGTCCAACCAATTATATACACACACTCTTCGTCCCTTTTAGATAGTTTGCGATCCCAAAATAACACGCTTCCTTAGTTGTTTGGCTCATTCTGAAAATGAATATTTTTTATAATACTTAAAACAACACAAAGAATATTTCTCTTTTACATGTATAAAATAATATATTAGGAAAATTTATAAAATATTTCTACTGGTTGTGTAGTTACTTGGAAAGCCACGTGTAATTATTTGGTTGTGTAATTACTACCTTAGTAATTACACACCCTGGTAATTATATGTTTGTTTGCGAGAACATAATTACAATGTCGTTTTCATTGTCATATTTGATTGAACAAGTGCAATTACATAATTGTTTACCTGTAAAATGGTACGGTTGAATTTTTACGTGGTTTATAGACAAGTAAATTAATTTAATCCAAAAACAATAGATGAATTAGACAGAAATATAAGACTTAGCGGCAGATATCTTGGTTCCGGGCACAGAGCTACCGGGAGCAATAAGAACAACACAAATAAGAAAGAAAGCAAAATGTTATTGAGCTTTTGATAGAGTATAATGTCTGTTTGTCAGAAAATTCATATCCTTTACAATGATGATATAGCTCACTATTTATAGCTGCACATAGGGAACAAGGTCCTAGGATTAAGCTCCTGTTTAATGACAATTATGAGGGTCATTGAAGGATGTGTGAAGGTGGGCAGTGAATGCCATATTCTCTGTAACGGACCATGCACTTAATGCTGTAGAATATTTTTTATTGAATGCTACCGAATGACGACATTAATTTTGTCGTTATGAGTATCATTCTCTCCGATGATAAGAAAGATCATTGCCTTCGGGTTTAGCTATCTTCTGCCTTCGGTTCCACCTGTCGCTTTTTCATGCGATCATTATATATGAACATATTTTACCCGATACAGATAGTCCCCCTGCTTTCCGGTGGCATAACTTTGTGTCACTGGGAAGTTGGTAGAAATACCTTTTTTGGCGGAAAATTCTCTGATCCCCTCTAAAAAGTTTCTGACGGTTGACTAGACGCACGTTTCTCCGTATTTAATGCCCCGAACACGCATCATCCCATGATTTAGCATCACTTTTGCCGGTTATCGATGTAATTATGGCCACGATTTTAGCCACCTATACCTTTACTTATACGCATCAAACCTCTTCATTTACACTTCATAATTCTCTATACTCTCTCAAACTCTCTTCACTCAACTCGTACTTGGTCTTCAACCTTTCTTCAACCTTCTTTTTGAGAGAAAACCTTCCCTCATTTTTGATAAAAAAATGGCCTCTTCTTCCAAAAACCTTAGTTCTTCAAAGAACAAAGGTAAAGCTGATGATGCCATTCCTCCTATGGTAAGCACTATCATCTCGAAGAGTTTTGTCACAATCAAAGATTTTGAAAAGAAGTTTCCTTCCACCAACCCTCGCACGTGGGCCGTTGGCGTATACCCTTCTTCCATCCGTCCTTCCAGCATTCCCGCTGTGAAGGAAGACTACAATTGCCAAGATTTAGACATTATTTCTCCTAATCTGGCGGAGTGAATAACTCTCCCAAGAAGGGTTTCACGTATTTTTATACGTACCCCTTCACTTTGGGACCATTCTCCTTAAGCAGGGAGCTTGATTCCGTTATTGTGGAGTTTTGCATCCTCTACCAAGTGTGCCTGGCACATGTAAGTCCTTCCCCGTGGAGGACAGTCTCTTGTCTTCAGCATTTGTGCTAGGAGACCGAAGAAGAGCTAACCCTAGCTCGGTTAATGAATCTTTATTTTTTGCGGGTGAATGATAAACTTCAGCAAACGTGGCCACCATACCCTACTGGCTAGCATGGATGATGATAACGACCGTGGATGGATGGAAAGATTTGTTGTGGTTGCCACCAAGAACATTATTTCGGAGTTGTGGAACCGTGTTTGTAAGTCCTCCTTTTATCCCTTCTTCTGGTTAAAGATCATCCCATGCTGTCACTGATTCCTTTTCTTTTACTTGCTTCAGCAACTCAGTGGGTTCCTCATGGGTTGAAGGTTTGTGCCAGCGGGTCCAAAAGATTTTGGACGTTACTACGCCAAAAACCTATACGTGGAAGGAATTAGCCCTTAAATACGGATGAAAGGCCAAAAATCATGGTAAGTAAAATATATCTTGTTTTTACCTTTCATGTAAGGAAACTGTTTACCCCTTTTTCCTTTATTGAATTCAAGTCTACGCCAAGGCTTAGTTGTTGTCCCTATGGAGGATATTTTGGCTGATCCTACTTATTCGGCGAGGCTGTTGTAGAAAGCTTTTAAGCAAATAGGTGTCTCCAGGCCTGCTTCTGGTGCAAGTACTTCTTCTCGGAGTCCTCGAGCAGAGAACAAGCAACAAAAAAGGAGACGCTCATCTGCGACCGAGGAAGTAAATAAAAAGGCAAAGAACGCAGCAACCTGAGTCGTCTTCGAATGTTGTGGTGATGAGCGCCGCGCCCGAGCCGGTCCCAGAAACCGTGGTGATCGATGATGATAGAGAAGCCAGTGATGATGGGGCTTCTCTATATAGAAGACGACAACCTTCATCAACTCAACGGGTTGCTCAATCTGTTGAGTTAGCTACACCAACCGGGGACGATGCCTTAGCACTCTAGGGGAGTGTGATGTGGTGGAAGATGCCAACTCACGCTTTTGAGTCCCAGCTGTCGCGCTCGGTACTATAGGTCTAAGTATCGGGCCTCTATCGTCTTCCGTTGACGAGCAACCATCAATTAGCACTGCACCTGCCGCAGTTACTTTTCGCCCTACAATGCCATCTGCTTCTTCTCCCTCTTCTCCAACTCCGCCTTCTCCACTAGTAGCTGCTATATCACTCCCGCTAGCCGCGGCTGCCCGAGAGGAGGATGTCCTTCTTTCTCAGTCCCCAGTTCATGGGAACCTGGGGCAAAATTATGGTGCCCCCTCAGAAGATCCCCAAAGGAGGAGGAGCATCACCTTCTCGGTTTCTACCGAATGCAATCTGTTGTCCTGACCGGTGGAACTTGCTAACTATCTAAAGCCCCTGGCGTCAGAAAAAGATTGGGAAAATATACAAACTCTCTCGGGAGAATGTTTGTTGAATAATGCTATGCACAACGCTGCGGCGGTATAGTTTTTGTTTTCTTCTGTTGTTTCTTCTACTTGTGTTATCGCCAAGTTTTGAACTTGCATTCTTCTTTTACAGGCCAAGTTCCTTGCTTCCGAGGGCCTTCAAAGGTTGATTCGTGATAAGGAGGAACTTACCTCCGAGGGGGATCAACTTTTGGCCGAGAGGGACCAAATTATTGCTTGTCTCTCAGAACTGGAAGCTCGAGCTGCTGAGGCTGTTGAATTCGAGGCTCGGTTGCATCAAATCGAGCAAGAAATAAAGATCCTTAGCCAAGATGTTGTTCCATTAAGGTCACAATGTGAATAAACTAAGGCCAAATGGGTTGAAGTCCATAATTCCGTCCTTGCTGCATCCGAGCGTGAGGCTGCTTTTGCTGAAAGATTGAATAATTTGGAGGCAGCCTTAAACTCCAAGGCTGAAGAACTTGATATTGCCGAGGAAAAGCATGTCCTATTGGAGGAGAAACATAAGAAAACCTTAGAGCATAATAAAATTTATGGCTCCACTGTTCGTGATTTTGAAGCTAGCCTCCAATCCAAGAAATTCGCGCGAGACAACCTCTCTGCTGAGGTCGGTCAGCTTAAAGGGGAACTTCAGTGCCAAGCAACTTCCCTCATTGTTGAAATAACATATGCTATGTCCAACATGAGGAGAAAAACCTTGCAAGAGGCTAAAGCGGGCGTCATTTACTTTGATGCCGAAATCGCTAAAGCCCGTGAGCTGGTGTTAGCTGCTAAAAAAGGTCTTCCGGCCAAGCCTGATGCTACCAATTCTTCTGGTTCTAGTTCTGAGTTCTCGGGAACTGAAAAGGAACTGGAAGGTGATGATGCTGAAGGTAAAAACAACGAAGGCCAGGATATCGAACCGGTGGCGGATCTACCCACTTCTCCTGGGGGTGCGGATGCTTCTCTTCCTCCGGGTTCCGCAGATGAGCAACTTAGTTTTTGATTTTCGTTTTTCAAATTTTTGTATTGGTGCCATTTGGCACATTTATTGTAAATAAAAACACTTTTTCATTCAAGTATCGTATAAGTTTCCCTTTCTGCGTACTTCCATTTAAATATTTGTGCAAGTTTGCTCTTTGCACTTTTTTTCATTTAAGTGTTTGCACAAGTTTTACTATTTACATCTAATCATGCAATGCTTCGAGTGTATTTCCCCCAAAAGCATTTGGATTTCGGGCATAAGTTCTTCTGAAATCAACCCTTTAACTTGAGGGTTTTCATAAGAGAGGGCCCTCTTATGTTTATGGTGCTTTTTTCTCCTGTTCATTACGGCACTAGTATTTGAAGTACTTGTTTAACTTTCAAATGATAAAATCAATTCATTGTTTAGACATGAAACAAGATAGAACTAAAAGGACTTTACTTTATACCTTCAATTTTCAAAAGTACATAAGCATTCGTTATGCTAAAAAGAAATTGTCATTTCTTGTGGCTAACTTGTACAACTTGTTTCTACGGGGCTGGCCATGCAGTCCCCGATCCCGATGATACAACTATGTTTCCAGGTTTCGTATTCCGGTCGAAGTGGTAGTCGTTGTTGCCACAACCTCATATTATTCCCCCTAGTATTCGAATGCGAAGAATACAACTTAGAACATTGGGAGTTTTACACCTTCGAGGATTCCACTAGTGAATTGCTAGATAATCTTCAGTTCGTAACAAACTTCACTTTCCCTTAGGAATTTATGCTATCAAGCAATAATATTATCTAACAATTTCCCAGTGGCTTACACTTGTGGACGGTCGGCTAATCTTTGTTCGACAACAAACTCAACTTCTCGGTAGGAACTTTGCTATCGAGCAAAATACTGTCTAACCACTTTGTAGTGGTTCTTTGCTTGTGTGCCTTGTTATTAAAAGGACTTATTGCTGCTGTTGAAACTTCTGCTTTCCGTTCTCGTTAAAAACCTTGCCAGAAAAATCCAATTGGGACAAAAATCGGACGAAGGGGAAAAAGAGTGCACCACATACTTTCAATACAGGTGATGTTCACCAGCAATAGTATTTCTTGAGGTGCATTCCACTTGCTTGTCAACTTTTCTCCATCTTGATTCTCTAACTCGTATGACCCTTTCCTGGTGACAGCTGAAACCCAGTAGGGACCTTCCCATGTTGGACCTAGCTTTCCCGCATTGAGTTCCCGGGTGTTCTGAGTTACTTTTCTTAAAACCAAGTCTCCTACTTTGAAATAATGGAGGTTGGCTCTTCGGTTATAATATCTCTCTATTCGCTGCTTTTGAGCTTCCATCCTTATATGCGCCAAGTTCTTGCGTTCATCGAGCAGCTCCAAATTGACTAACATTGCTTCACTGTTTGCTTTTTCGTTTGACCAGAAATATCTCATGGTAGGTTCACCTACTTCCACCGGGATCAGGGCTTCTGCCCCATGCACGAGAGAAAAAGGAATCTCCCCCCTGCTTGATTTGGTTGTTGTTCCGTATGTCCATAGGACACTTAGAAGTTCTTCGGGCCATTTTCCTTTAGCTGCTTCTCTTTTTGAGATTTTGTATGATCACTTTGTTCATTGATTCTGCTTGGCTGTTTGCGCTCGAATGATAAGGTAATGATGTGATCCTCTTGATTTTCAAATCTTCGAGGAATTTTGTGATTTCCGCGCCTATAAATTATGGCCTATTGTCGCAGGCTATTTCTTTTGGTATTCCAAATCTGTAAATTATGTTCTCCCACAAGAAATCTACCACTTCACGTTCTCCGATCTTTTGATAAGGACCCGCTTCAACCCACTTAGAAAAATAGTCAGTTAAATCAAAAGAAATCTTACCTTACGCGAGGGCTGGCGGCAGTGGTCCGACGATATCCATTCCCCACTTCATGAACGACCATGGTGACAGAACTGAGTGCAGTGGCTTTGTCGGTTGATGTACTAACGGTGCAAAGAGTTAGCATTTATCATAGTTTTGAACATAAGATTTGTCGTCTTTTTCCATCCTGGGCCAATAGCATCCTGCCCTTATTAATTTTAATTCTAAGGAATCTGTGCCCGAGTGATTCCCGCAGATCCCTTCGTGGACTTCTAGCATAATATAGTTAGCTTCTGAGGCTCCCAAACATCGAACCAACAAGCCTTGAAAAGATTTTCTGTACAATTGACCTCCTTTGAAACTATATCGAGCGACCTTAGTTCGTAGCGCCAGAGATGCCTTAGGATCCTCAAGCAGTTTCCTGTGTTCGAGATAGTCAATAATTTCATTTTTCCAGTCCCAGACCAAATTAGTCGCGTTTACCTCGTAATAGCTATCTGCGTCCTGTACCGAGTGCATAAGCTGTACAACCTTACCGTAGTCCGATCCTTTCATTTCCATAGACGAGGCAAGGTTAGCTAGTGCATCTTCTTTTGTATTTTCTTCCGTTGGAATATGCGTGATTGACCACTCCCGGAACCGAGTGAGCAGAGCCTGAACCTTCATTACATATTATTGCATGCATTCTTCCTTGGCTTCGAAGGTACTGTAGATCTGATTTACCACCAACTGGAAGTCACATTTGATTTCTATGACCTCAGAGTCCAGTCCCCGGGCCAATTCGAGCCCTGCAATCAAAGATTCATACTCCACCTCATTGTTAGTCAGCGAGACCGTTCTTATGGCCTGCCTTAGGGTTTCTCCCGAGACGTGGTTAGTACTATGCCGAGCCCAGACCCCCTTTACATTGGAAGCTCCGTCCGTGATAGGGTCCAAACTCCTGATGTCGATTCTGACACCATCACTGCTTCTTTGGTTGCCAAAGGTAACTAGCCCCAGACTGAAATCGGCCACAAGGTCGGCCAAAACTTGTGACTTAATTGCAGTCCTAGGTTTATATTCTATGTCAAATTCACTCATTTCGATGGCCCACCTGGAAAGTCTACCCGAAAGTCGGATTTATGAAGGATATTCCGTAGGGGAAATATGATCACCACAGCTATCAGATGACATTGGAAATAAGGCCTTAGTTTTCGAGTGGCGACTATGAGTGCTAAGGCGAATTTTTCCAGACGTGGGTAGCGAGTTTCTGCTCCCGTTAATTTTACTAACATAATAGATAGGAGATTGCGTACCTTCGTCCTCACGGACTAAAACAACACTTACTTCTACCTCCGAGACTGCTAAGTAGACCAATAATTTTTCGCCTTCTTCCAGTTTCGATAGTAACGGAGGACTTGACAAATACCTTTTCAAATCCGTCAAAGCCTGTTGACATTCCGGGGTCCATTTGAAGTTGTTCTTATTTTTGAGCAGTGAGAAGAAATGATGGCATTTCTCTGAAGACCGAGAAATGAATCTGCTCAAAGCGGCCAATCTCCCCATTAGCCTTTGGATCTCTTTTACGTTTGATAGCTAGTCTGGAATGTCTTCGATGGCCTTAATTTTAGTGGGATTAACATCGATCCCCCTTTTGTGACACAAGGAATCCCAGGAACTTACCGGAGCTAACCCCCAATGCACACTTCTCGGGGTTAAGCTTTATGCTGTGCTTCCTTAAGATGTCAAAAGTTTCTTGCAAGTGTTTGAGATGATCACCTGCGTTCAAAGACTTGAGAAACATATCATCTATGTAAACTTTCATTGTTTTCCCTATTTGCTTTTCAAAGATCTTGTTCACGAGCGTTGATAAGTGGCTCTGGCGTTATTAGCCCGAAGGGCATCACATTGTAACAATATGTGCCGAAATTCGTGATGAACGAAGGATTTTCCTGATCCTTCGGGTCCATTTTGATTTGGTTGTACCCAGAGTAAGCATCGAGAAAACTCATTAACTCGTGTCTGGCTGTTGCATGAATCATTTTATCAATGTTTGGCAATGGGAACAAATCTTTTGGGCACGCCTTATTTAAGTCCTTATAGTCTACGCACATGTGAAATTTATTCTTCTTCTTTGGAACTACTACTATGTTAGCTAGCCAATCAGGATACTTTACCTCTTGATTGAACTGATATCAAGCAGGCGAGTTACCTTTTCTTTGACAAATTTATTTCTGGCCTCAGCAATAGAACGTTTTTTCTGTCTTACTAGAAGAATGCTGGGATCCAAGCTTAGCTTGTGTATGTCCACTTCCAGCAGGATATCTGTCATATCCGCATGCGACCACACAAAACAATCGACATTAAATTTAAGAAATTCAATAAATCTAGACCTGAGTTCAGGGTGCAATCTTGTTCCCAAGTGGAATTTCCTCTCCAAGAATTTTTCGAATAATGCAACTTGATCAAGTTCTTCCGCTGTGGATTTGTTGCATCTGTCTCTTCTAGTACCTGAAAATACTTTGGCACCTGATAGGATTTCGACGCCCCTTCCCCCTGGTTGACTTCTTTTGGCTTGGGAACATGCGCCGACTCCTATAATTCCTATGCCACATGCTCCTTCCCTTTGCCGATGGGGACTAAGATTGCATTCATCTTCCTTGCTGCCAGTTAGTCACCTCTTATTTGCTTAACTCCCTCGGGAGTTGGAAATTTCAGCAACTGATGGTATGTTGATGGCACATCCTTCATTTCGCGCAACCATGGCCTCCCCAGGATGATATTGTAACCCATATGGCCGTCCACTACCTCGAAAAGGGTCGTCTTCATCACCCCCTCGGCATTCGTGGGCAGCAAGATCTCTCCCCGGGTTGTCACGCTTGCCAGATTGAACCCAGCGAGAAGTTTTGTGGCCAGAATGATACTTCCGGTAAGCTTGGCTTGCTCCAACACTCTCCATTAGATAATATTGGACAAACTTCCTGGATCTATCAGAACACGTTTAATCTTAAAATCTAAGACATTTAGAGAGATTAATAGGGCGTCATTATGCGGTAGTAGCAGTCCATCCGCGTCTTCCTCCGTAAAAGTAATGTCATCCTCAACAACTTTGCGGAGTCTTTTGCTGTGAGTCACTGACACCTTCGTCTTTTTCGCCGCAAAAAATTTAACCCTGTTAATCTCGTTCCCCCCTAAAATCATATTGATCGTCAGGCGTGGGAGATCTTCTACTACTTTTGAAGGCTCCGTATTATCACGATTATGACCGTAGTTGTTTTTAGCCCGGTAGCTTAAAAATTCCCTAAGATAGCCGTTTTTCAGCAATGTCTCCACCTCTTCGCGCAGATGTCGGCAGTCCCCAGTCCGGTGACCATTTGTCCCATGGTATTCATACCACAAATTAGGATCTCTTTGGCCGAGATCAGATCTCATAGGCTTCGGTAACCATGCTTCTTTAATATTCCTCATAGCCGATACTAGTTCCCTATGCTAATGTTGAAGTTTTATATGGAAAATCTGGGGTAGGAAGAATCTAGAGAACCTGATGTTTGCTTGTGATGCAATGACATGTTGTTATGGCAGCGATCAGTCCTCTTATAGGTAACGAATCTATAAGCCGAGTGAAAACCTCTGCCACGTCCTTCGGCCCGTATATAGGGCAAAAACCAACTCCTCGAAGCCCGTCGATCTGTATTGAAATCGTCTTTCAATTTCTCTTTATTCTTCTCCTGATCCCGACCCTTAACCGACGCCGGGAAACCGAGCTGATCATGTTCAATCCTTATTTTTGACTCGTACCGATTGTGAACATCTGCCAATGTTATTGCCTGGAACTCGAGCACAGTTTAAGCATCGAAACTTCTCGAATTCAGTCTTTTGGTGAATGCTTCAACCGCCCATTCGTCCAGAATGGCTGGTAGCAATATCCTTTCTTTTTGGAACCTGGTTACAATATCCTACAGCAACTCGGACTCTTCTTGTGCGATCCTTAATATATCGGCCTTTTGGGCCTGTACTTTTCTGACCCCGGCATGGGCCTTGATGAAAGAATCCACGAGCATCTCAAAGGAGTCTATGGAATGATGGGGCAAAAGCGAATACCACGTCAGGGCTCCCTTCGTAAGAGTCTCCCCGAATTTCTTCATCAAAACATATTCGTTCTCGTGGGGAGCTAAATCGTTTCCTTTCACCGCCGTTGTATAGGTAGCGATATGCTCCTGAGGATCTGATGTCCCATCATACTTCGGCACGTAGCACATTTTAAACTGCTTCGGGATAAGTTCTAGTGTCGCACTTGATTTGTATGGCAATTGTGTGTAGTTATTTGAGTTCGGCCCTTTCAGCACTGGTGGTTCGCTCAGAATTTGATCTATTTGGGCATTTACTTCCCTCATAAATCGCATGAGTTTGAATTTAAAGGGATCACTCTCGTTGTTGTGACTAGATCCATTCCCCCTGGCTCCATCGAAGCTGACCTCGCCCCTTGGGGTGTTGTTATTGACCCTTTGCATCGTTTGGTTTGCGGGAGCACCGGAAAGAACTAGGCCTCGCTCATTCATGTTGTTGGAAGCGCCCGACAACACCTGCTTCAGTTTCGTCAGGACCTTATCCTGTCGTGTGAGATGGCCTATAATAGCGCCATGTTGCTCTTGCAAGACCCTGACCGCTTCGACGACGTGCTCTTCTTCAGCATCATCAGGAGTTGCCTCCGAACATGTCGCAGATATCAGCCGTCGTGGATCGGTGTGGCCTCGTTCCCCTCATTGCGGCTATCGCTAATTAAATCCTCGTGCTGAGACTGATTTCCTCAGGCCTCAACGTTGTGTGTGTTATTAACACCACTATCTGACAATTTAATGATTTTTACTAAGAACAAAGAATCAAACAAGTTAGTAACAGATGCAGGGATCAATTTAGTTACACGACTGTCTATGCCCCACGGTAGACGCCAAACTGTTTACCCGTAAAACAGTGCAGTTAAATTTATACGTGGTTTATAGACAAGTGAATTAATTTGATCCAAAACCAATAGATGAATTAGACAGAAATATAAGACTTAGCCTTAAAATTGAAATAGCCAGCAGATTTCTTGGTTCTGGGCGCAGAGCTACCGGGAGCCATAAGAACAACACTAATAAGCAAGAAAGTAAAATATTATTGAGTTTTAGATAGAGTATAGTGTCTGTTTGTCAGAAAATTCGTGTCATTTAAAATGATGATATAGCTCACTATTTATAGCTGCATCTAGGGAACAAGGTCGTAGGATTAAGCTCCTCTTTAATAACAATTATGAGGGCCATTGAAAGATATGTAATGGTGGGCTGTGAATTTCGTATTCTCTGTAACGGATCATGCACTTAATGCTGTAGAATATTCTTCATTGAATGCTATCAGATGTCGGCATTAATTTTGTCGTTATGAGTATCATTCTCTCCGGTGACAAGCGAGATCATTGCCTTTGGGTTTAGCTATCTTCTGCCTTCGGTTCCACGTGTCGCTTTCTCATGCGATAATTAAATATGAACATATTTTACCCCATGCAATAATTAGATAAATATTTTTTTAATTAACCTATCGAAATGTATTAAATAATTATCAATTTATCAATTGATAATAATATCTTAAAAATAGTATGTATCTTCTAAATAAATAATAATATTACTTACATAAATTTTAATAATAATTTGATTTTTTTTACCAACGCATTAATGCATGATAAATGCATATACATATAGAAATGCTAAATATTATTTATAATTAGTTATTTAAACTATATTATAAGAAAATAAAAATATTAAATAATTATGAATTGGTAATTAAGATTAGAAAAACTATCAGTGTCTTAAATATTTCAAATATTTATTATCATAATTTAAATAATTAATAAAAAATTTAATTATGAATTTTGAACTTTTACCAACTCATATGAGTAAAATGTAAAATTAATGATTTGTTGCACTTTTAAATAACAAAAATATGAATATGAGTTAAAAAGGCATTTTATCTTAAGAATATCTTATACTAATGAATAAAAAATAAAGCTAGTAAAATACGAATGTGTGTGTAACAACTAAGGAAAAAAAGAGCAAAATATAAGAAGTTATAAAATTATATGGAAGCACAGTATTAGCACACATTTGAAGGTTAAAAACTGAGAATAAGAGAAATAGAGGAAAAAAATATAAAAAGAATAGTACTAATATATTTGGAAAAAGAAAATTAAAAGAAATAGATTAGAAATATTACGTTACCTTGTAAAAAAAAGTGCAATTATCATCAATTTCTACATATCCTTGAGAATTGGAGAGTGTAGTTATATCCTCAATTACATATATTCCATATTAACCAAGTAATTACTTGGCCAGACAAACATGCCAAACTGTGTAATTATACCCACATGCTCAATTGCTTGTGCGCCCCCCCTTCAATTCAATTCCTATGAGTTGTATTCTTGCGTACGTATTCCTCAGGCGGGATACTTAACGCGTTAGCTACAACACTGCACAGGTCGATACTCAAAGTGCCTAATATCCATCGTTTACTACTAGGACTACTAGGGTATATAATCTCATTCGCTCCTCTAGCTGCTCATTTGAAATAATATTTGGAGATTTTTCCAAGCCCTTAAATTCACTTTTATATGTTTCTCTTTTAATCTCTCGTTTGTGAGCTCCTCAACAAATAAAATCTGAACTCTAATTGTCACGACCCAATTTCTCCTATAGGCCTTGATAACGCCCAATATCGCCGTTAGGCAAGCCAACAGTGAACTAGTCAAGGATTTGTTCTTTTAATAATTTCAAAGTATTTGATTTTATTTATTAAGAGAATGATTAGTTTGAATTTATAGAAAAGTAAAGCATAAACTAACGAAAGAGTAAATACAGTGAATTTAATACTCAAAACTATAAAGTGTCTACTAGAATATTCCCAAAACTCGGTATCAGAAGTGTATGAGCAACTAGTAGAATATACAAAACCTCCTATACAACTGTCTGGAATAAGAAAAACAGAAAACAAATACAAAAAAGAGACTGCGGGCGCCGCAAAACGGGCACAGAGAGCAACTCACCATTATGCCTTGGGGTAACGGGGGTGCGCGCCTGAATGACTCCCAGATGCACCCGCCTCAGATCCTGCATGGTTAGTGCAGAATTGTAGTGTGACTACATAAATAACATGTACCTAGTAAGTATTTAGTCTAACCTCAAAGAAATAGTGACGAGGGGTCGACAACGACACTTATTATGGGCCAATAAATAAAGTACAGGAATTCTAAATAGGCATGTAATACATCAATACTAATAACGCAATAATGAACAGTAAATAAATGATTCTTTAACTAGATGTTAATATAAGATCTCCAATTAACACATACTAATATTAACCAATACGAGCCATCAAGTAAATTATAAATTCTCAAGTTATGTAAGCAATATGAAATGTAATCGGATTCCAAGCATTATCACACACGATATATGTCGAGGTCGTACGGCTCGATCCAAAATAATGTGTACACTGCCGAGGGTCGACCGACATGAATCATAGATACATCTATTATACTGCCGAGGCATTCGGCCCGCTCCACAAGAAGAGAGAATACTCTACGAACTTCGATTTAATGTCTACCACAAGACTAATACACAAAGAGGCACAATTTCTACCAACGGTCAAGTAACCTGCCAAAACTCAAAGTAAATGAAATTCGGTCTTTACGGATCCTTCATCAAGTTTCAATATAATTCAAGCACTTAAATTAACAAGTTCAATGCAATTAATACAAGTATTACATGATAGAGTCCTAAAACTACCCGGACATAAGCATGATTTGTAGCTACACACGGACTCTCGTCACTTAGTGCGTACGTAGCACCCACAATTAGTAGCAATAGTAATTTAAAACACCTATGAGGTAAACTCCCTCTTATAAGGTTAGGCAAGAGACTTATATCGCTCCAAAGTTCACTTTTGGGTCCCCAAATCATTCTAAAAGCCTCAAGTCAGTGCCGAACAATCCGAAACTAGCCAAATATTATATAAATTAATTAATATACACTCAAAAATTTATAATTTAGCTATTTAGAGTAATTATCCAACCCAATTTGGAAGATTCCCAAAATTCATCCCTGGGCTCACGTGCCCGGATTTCGGAAATTTTCGAATATAAAAGTTACCCATGACCTCCCCAAAACAAATATATAATTTGTTCCAATTTTCATCACCAAAACCATGATCAAATTCCAATTTTATCTAAACCCTAGTTTCTTCAAGAAATCCCACTAATTTCACAAATTTTCCATGTTTAATATGACCATAATTCACGTGTTTAGCTAAAGAATTGATAGGGATTTCTTAACTCTTGATGATGATGAAATTCCCCCACAAAATGCTCTCAAAATCGCCTAAGACCAAGTGAAAAATGAGAGAAATGAAGCTACGTCCCGTAATAAAAAGCCCTTGCACGAGTCACAGATGTCGCATTTGCAATATCTTGCTCGCAAATGCGATGGTCGTAAATGCGACAAAAGCATCGAAAATGCGAAGATTGGCCATTTCTGTCAAGGTCGCAATTGCGAAGATGGGCAGCTCGCAAAAGCGCAGAAATGTTCGCAAATACGAAGCTCTCAGTGTTTTCCCCAACCTCGCAAATGCAAATCACTCCTCGCAAATGCGAGGTTCACAAATGCGAGGTTCGCAAATGCGAACAAAACCTTGCATTTGCGAGACCTGCAGCATCAGAGCAGAAACCAGAAAACTGAAGTTCCTCCAACACTCCGAGCGCGCTCAAAACTCACCCGAGCCCCAAGAGCTCTACACCAAACATCCACACAAGTCTAAAAACTTTATAAGAACTCACTCACGCAATCAAAACACCGAAATAATATCTAGAATCACGAATCGAACGCCAAAACACATGAATTCAATCATGAAACTCAAGATCCTCTAGAAACACTTCCACACGTTCAATTCCTACCAAAGCAACTCGGAGGAATGGCGCCAAATTTTGCGTACAAGTCATAAATAACCATATGGAACTATTCTCAGGCTCGAAATCCCAAACGCACCTCGATAACACCAAAACTAACTCCAAGCAAAACTTAAAGAACTTGAAAATTTTCAATGCGCCAACCTTCAACATTAAGCGCCGAAATGCTCCCGGGTCATCCGAAACCCGATCCGAACACACGTCCAAGTCCAAAATCATCATACGAACCTATGGGGTCCGTCTAATCTCGATTCTGAGGTCGTTTACTCAAAACATTGACTCAAGTCAAACTTGACTGTTATGGGTCAGTATTAAGGAACTAAGTGTTCTGATTTCAACCCGAACCCTTCCAAACACGAACCAACCATCCCCGCAAGTCATAAAACAGAAAAGGCATATACGGGAGTCTTAATAAGGGAAACGAGAATCTAAAAAGCAAAACGACCCGGTCGGATCGTTACAGTAATATAATTTTTGTCTTTGATAAATGTCTTTTCAGGACTCGATGACGGAGGATCCTTGGGAGTGAACTTGAAGACAAAAGGCTCTACAAAATATTTGTGAGACTTATGGTCTTATATTCTCCACACAAGCCTTGAATACTTCTTCCTATAATGAAGTCGACTTATGTCATCATAGATTAGGGCATTTTCGTGTGCATATAAGTGTTTGTTTATCAAATTGACTCATTATTCTTCAAACTTGAAATTCAAAATTTTAAGCTTGAAAAATAAGTTTAGAAGGTTTTGAAATTATTAAGTTTTCACTCATAAAACTTTAATTATATTTCTATATTACATAACTTTAACTTCCATATATCATTTGCAACTTCAACTTCAAATATTACTTCCTCCATCTCAATTTATGTGGTGGTGCATGACTCAACATGAAGTTTAAGATTTATTTTTAAAATTTGTGGTCTAAAATAATCTATAGCAACTTGTATGGTAGTAAATCAATTCATTAATAATAAAGTACAAATTCAAAAGATAAATTATTTCTATATTAAAAGTATGAAATTATCTTTTAAATTAACTAAAAGAAAAAAAGCACTACATAAATTAGACGAATGAGTACTTATTTGTTAAGTCTCAACTAACTTATGTCCGTCCTAACACTAAATATAGTAGTAATGTTTTAGGTTGACGATTTGGCCTCAATCAAAAAAGTCATTGAGAAATATTGGAGCCTTTTCACCGGAGGGATCCGATCTCGTGTGGCAAATGCCACTACAAAAAGAGTAGGGGATACATGTTATAACCAAACAATTCTAGATGAAATCCTATATCTTTTACCTAAGAACTATCATGTCAAATTATCAAGAATGAACTAGATGCGGAAGCGTATTTGAATCAATGGGAACCGGTGAAACTTGTCGTCTTTGCGAGTTATTAGTCTTCCAAACTAAGACGTAAATCGTAATGGTCTTTTTGACCATCAGATGCTAGAAAGAAAAACCATACGCCTGATTTGGGGACCATAACCCCATTAATAGGTGCACAAGTTTATATATTTCTAATTTAGCCCTTCATTAAATTAGAAACTACATCCGGGTATCTACACATAAAACCCCATACTTTCGAAGGTGTTTTATAGACCCATATAACTTTAAAATCTTAATAGATCACTTCTAATTTGGTTCAACGTTTTAACAATAGCAACCAACATATGATCATTCTTAATACAAAATATATGTGCAAGTCCAGAAATTCTTCCAATCTCCCACTTGGACTACACATGTATATGTATATATAACTTTATAATTGTATGTCACCTTATGAGCTCAGAATATATTTGCTATCATAAATCAAATTACCTCCGAACAATCTCGTCCATCAATCATGCGACCAAGACGACTTTTGTTATATTTATCACAACTAAACTTTCCTTGTTCACGAATACGAACATCACCAAATGACATAGATTAGGTATGGATGTGTAGCATGAAAATTACATGCAATATGATCCAATCATGCATATTTTCAACTGGTCCAACTGAAAAACAAGTCAGAGTGAAAAGTAAGCTGAATACTTTATTTCTGCAGAAATAACCTCAAATATCCTTAAATCGAAATCATAACTTGAAAACTTAAACTGAAAGCCAAATTGTGTATGTAAAGAACATTTAAATGGTTACAAACTCCCACTGAAATTGAATATTCATAAATGACATGACACTCATTGTGCAGTGTGCTCATGAAAGACCTTGTGTGGTAGTCCCTTAGTAAGTGGATCCACAACTATGGAGTTTGTACCAATATGTTATAGATGCCTAATATCTCCGAACTTGTCACGACCCAAAATCCACTATAAGCCGCTATGGTGCCCAACATCGCCGTTAGGCAAGCCAACACTTATTTTGTTCATTTTATCATTTTTAAAATCATAAGTCTTTCTTGGGTAACGAGGTTAGTGCATCAGAATGAATTGTAGCTACGTACAGTTTCGTTAAAATAATAAGTGAAAGTGAATCAGTGTAAAACAATCCATAACAAATTCTAGAACACCCCCAAAATCCGGTGTCACAAGTGCATGAGCATTTACTAACGAGTACAAAATAATACAACCTCCGTCCGGAATGTATATAAGACAGGATAAAGTAAATGGTTCTACGGAGACTCTGCGAGCTACAATTCGTAGCCTGGAATGTAGCTCACTATAAAGTCTCATCAGCAGCTGCGCCTACACATGAAAGTGACCACCAATTAAACCTGTCAGATCCTGCACATTTAGTGCAGAAGTGTAGTATGAGTACGTAAATCAACGCGTACCTAGTAAGTATCTAGCCTAACCACCGAGAAATGACGAGGGGTCAACATCGATACTTATTAGAGGTCCAACAAGGCAATATAATAAATCAAAGCAGATGTGAAACATACAGCAATAATGGGGTAAATCTGTAAGTTACCAAATCTTTCAAATATTTCTTTTAAAGTATAAATTTCTCGGTCTTGTATTCTACCTCAACATCTCAGATGTATCAAGTACCAGTAACAATCGGATAAGAAGTATCATATAAAATGCCGGACATCAGTGAAAAGATAATCTCGTGAATGTTCGGAGTATTAGCGATATAATGCATGATTATGCCGAAGTCGTTCGGCCCAATCCAGAATAATGTGTACACTGCCGAGGGTCGAGCGGCACGAACCATAGATGCAGCTATTATAGTGCCGAGGCGTTCGGCCCGCTCCACAAGAAAGGAAGAAAACTATCGAATTACGAGGCACGTGCATATAATACAGTACATGAGCACGAAGTGAATATAACCTTTACTGTTTCCCAAATAACTTGCCAACAACTTAAGGTGATACGGCTCGGCCTAAAATACATATATATGTTTCTAAATAAATTCGATTATAATTTCAATTAATTAAGCGAGCCGAATGAGTTCAATTAATTCAAGTATTACGTGATAAAGTCCTAAGTCTACCCGGACATAAACACGCTTTAGCTACGTACGGACTCTCGTCACCTCGTGCGTACATAGCATCCAAAACTATTAGCATATAACAATTAAATCGCGTAGGGGGTAGTTTACTCCTCACAAGGTTAGACAGGAGACTTACCTTGCTTTGAAGTTCCATAACTAGCTCCAACGCCACTCTAACACCTCAAACCGAATGCTCATCGGTCCGAACTAGTCAAACAATCATGAAAAACCAATAAAAATATACTCCAACATCATAATTAATTTATTTGTAACCATTCCCAACTCCACTCAAAAAGTCGATAAAGTCAACCCTCGGGCCCATGTGCCTGGAAAATTCTTTAAGATAAACTTTATCCATAACACCACTAAGTCAAATACATAATTTATTCCTAATTTCATGTCCAATTTCGTGATAAATACTAATTTCTAGGTTTTCTACCAAAATCTCAAATTTCTACAAATTCCCATGCTTAAATCCTTATATAAACCATGTGATTAACTCACAAAGTGAAGAAATCACTTACCCAATAATAGATGATGAAAATGGAACTCCAAAATTGCTCCAAATTCGGCTCCCATGGACGAAATAAAGTGAAAATGAGCCAAACCCCCGATTTAAAAAGAACACTGACCAGTCCGACCTTCTTTGCGAATGCGGCAAGTTCATCGCGTTCGTGAAGCACTACTAGCTCTAGTTCCAAAACTGCTTTTTGCGAACGTGGTGCTTTACCAAGCAAACCTTCGTGAACGCGGTGCACCTTCTGCGAACGCGAAGGCTAAAATCTCCCAGGCCCAGTCTTCCCTTTCGCGAACGTGATGCCCCAATCGCGAAAGCATTGCTTTGCTCCTCGAGCTTTTGCGAACGTGTGTTGACAGTCACGAACACGAAGCACAAATATCCAGCAGCCAAAAATCTCTCTTCGCGAATGCGATGACACTTACGCGTTCGCGACGAACGACACTAGAACTAGCAACAACAATGTAGAAATGATCCGAAATCACTCCGGAACTCACGCGAGGACCCCGAGACCCCGTCAACACACCAACCAGTCCCAAAACATGAAACGAACCTGCTCGAGGCCTCAAATCACACCAAACAACATCAAAACGATGAATCGACAATCAAAATCCTTCTTTAAACTTTCTAACATTCAAACTTCGACGAACATGTCTGATTGATATTCAAACATTCCAGAATGACGCTAAACTTTACACATAAGTCATAAATTACAATACGAACCTATTCCAAGGCTCGAAATCCCAAACGGACAATGATAAATCCACTTCAAGTCAAAGTTAGGAAATTCTTAAACTTTTGAAATGCCAACTTTCCATAATAAGTGCCAAAATACTCCCGGACCACCCGATACTCAACCCGAACATACGCCCAAGTTCAAAATCATCATATGAACCTATTGGAACCTAAATTCTGATTCTGAGGCCGTTTACTCAAAAGTCAATCCTTAGTCAATTCTTCCAACTTAAAGCTTCCAAAATTAGAATTTTCTATCTGAATCAACTCTGAACTTCCCGAAATTCGATTCCAACTACGCGTATAAGTCGTAATACATGAAGTGAATCCACTCAAGGCCCGAACGACGCGCTAGAGCTCAAAACGACCGGTCGGATCGTTACAGAACTCTTTCTTTAACAACTAGAAACTTTATGTCAATGTGCTTTGACTTTACCGAACTCCTGTTGTTATTGGAATACAAGACTACTAGCTTATTGTCACAAAATAACTTAAGTTTCCTTTCAACTTTATCCATAGATTCGCAGCCAGTGACAAAATTCTACAGTCATATTCAATAATCAGATGCTACAAAAAATGTTATAAATTAACTGCCATGGTGAAAAGAGCTATGAGTATTTGTTTAACACTTTTCCTTATATAGCTCACCAACCAAGTATGTCATATTATATCAACATCTAGTGAAGTCGATATTCAAATACCTGATTATCTTTAATTTTTTCGACTTTTTTATGTGAGAATAAAAATATTTTTTCTCTGAAACTACCTTTTAAACCTTAATGTTGCTTCAAAAGATAAGTTTATGAATTATTTAAATATCTGCCGAATATCCCTAAAAAATGAGGCATTCAAACGCATATAAAGCTGATCATATCTCAGAAAATAAAAAAAAATATGCTTACTCCCACTAAACTTGTGGTATGCACAATAATTAACAAGATTTATCTCGAAATCAAATGAGACATTAACATGATGAAATTAGCAATATTATTAATGAGACACTTTCTTAAGTCCATAGATGATTTTCTTTATTGAAGTTTATTGTTGACAATAACAAGTAGAGGAATATCAATATGTTCCTCTTCAAAGACAAAGTCCTTAATTCTCTCTCTCCTCCCCGAAACTCAACATCCTCAAAGAACATCATTATTGGAAAAAGTAGCCTTAGTATTAGGAAAAAAACTATAAAATTAAGGGTACAGAAAATATTATTCGACAGAAGTCTCTTAATTATTCTTTAGAGATATGACCTAATCTCTTGTGCCGTAAAGAAGCTGATTATCGGATGGTTAATTTACCCTTATTACCAGCTATGTTAGCATGCAAGGTTCATTGAACGAAGCAATAGTATCAAGTAAGTATAGATTATTGTAACCTGATAAAGAACCGGGACCAACCAATTTTGAATTATGAAAGAGACTATTTTTTTGATTTTTAAATAAATAAAAATAACCAAACTTGTCTAATACAGAAACAGAGATCAAATCCCATAAAAAATGGTGTGATATAAGTCTCGTTCAAATTCAAATAAAACTGGTTCTTAACAATAATCTAAAAGTTCCAATTTCTTCGACTTCCTCCAACTTGCTGTCACTATCGTAGATGTATCTTTCACCATCATTAGGCTTTCGATAGTTCAGGCAACCCTGCAGAGACACGCTGATGTTAGTTATTATACTGAAATATCTCCACCATCCGTGTCTTGGTACCGAAGTCAAATTAACTTTAGAACAAACAAAACTAAGAGGTGTACCTTTCTTTGCACGCCATGCATGATAATTGGTGCAATCCTTCTTCTTATGACCTTCAGCTTTACAAAAGAAACAACCATTTGTAGTTGGTTCCTGATGTTGTTTTTTTTTATGTTGCTGTATCCGCAGCATCCTTATTCTTTCTCTTCTTGTCCTTCCTCTTGTCCTTAGGCACAACGACTAAGTGAGCACTTTCTATCTTTTCCTACTCCAGTTTATCTTCTTCCTGAACACAGTGTGAGATGAGCTCATTTAGAGACCAAGTCTCTTGTTGACAATTATAGCTCACCTTAAATTGGCTAAACTTTGGTGGAAGGGATATCAAAACCAAACGCACTAGCAAGTCCTCAAAGAGGTCCAACTAAAGTGCATTCAATTTAGAAGCAAGATGAGACATTTGCATGATGTTCTCCCTGATGTTATCTTTGCCTTGATACCACATTGAAATCAGACAAGTCAAGAGTGTACCGGTCTGAGCCTTTTCACTCTTGACAAATACTTTTTCAATTTCAGCCATAAATTCTTTTGCCGTCTTAACCTTGTCGCACATAGCTCTCCGGAATGTTTCTTGAATGGGTTTCTTCATGATCATCATACACATGCGATTTGATCTCTCCCGCCTTTTCATCTCCCTCTTTTAATTAGACGAACTCTTATTTGTAATAGGTGGTGGAGAATCAACTCTTAACGCAAGGTCGAGATCCATGACTCCGAGATATATATTGAGGTTCTCTTGCCATGACTTGAAGTTAGTGCATTTTAACATAGGAATTGAATTGATGTTGGCAGTAATATTTGCAGGAGTAGTTTCAGCTGAATCAGAGAACAATAAATAACAAAATAAGCTCACATATACTTAAAATCAAAATGAAAATAAATTTGAATAAAGGTAAACTCTATCTCAAGGTACTGGTCACTCCATAATATTTCATCTTTGGATAAAATATTAACGTGTAAGTGGTATCTTGGTGTAGTAATCAAACACTGATAACAAAGAACATGTCGAATATTAAATCTTCCATTTGACCGATTTGTTATTCACACGTAAAATCAAATAACTATCACGCATTTACTACCACAAGATGCACATGTAATTCTGATAAACACTGACTTTCCTTTGGGCTGATCAATATTCACATAAGTTACACACACAATCTTTTATATTTCAGAACAAATAAATTTCCACAAGAGAAGTCACTTTGATGACATCAAACTTCAAATTTATTTATCTCAAAGATATATATAGTCATACCAATGATATGTATAACCATACCAATATTCAAATTTAAATTCTTCAAAAACAAAAACATATAATTCCCGAAAATAAACTAAATTATGGTGGCCCAAAAAAAAAAAAACTGAAATAAAGATGCTGCCAGTATTTTATTCTTAAGAAGAAATTGAAACCATAACCTTGAATAGAAATAATTATACTCAACTGATATTTAACGTATAACATAGTGCAGTGACAGAGTTTCATATTGTTAACCAAACATTAGTAACTGGAACACCAAATAAAGATTAAAAAAAAACTATGCTATGCCAAATATCTCCATCAGAACAGTAAACATTACCGAATAAATTGCAAAGATTCATGTTACAATCATATAATCCAAAGTAAATCCCTTTCTGTCAGCATCCAGAGAAGAAAAAATCTTCTTTAATTTATTTTCAACTAAAATAGTTCTTTAAGTGGCATGACTAGAATCCTTCAAACAGAAAATTATTGCCTCAACATTCTTTAATGACTTAAACCTAAATTGAACAAAAGAAAATAATAATAAAATAACCAAAGTAAATTATTCAAATAGCATTAAAATTATCTTTTCTGACAGCAAAGAAAGGAGGACAAAAGCCTCCATTCCTTGAAGTGTCTACGGTCACAAATTCAGCAGCCTGATGCTAGCTTTTTGTAACGACTCGACCAGTTCTTTTGAGAATTAACGTCTCGTTCTACGGTACAAGGTCTCGAACAGCTTCGTATTATGTGTTATGACTTGCGTGTATAGCCGAGTTAAGTTTTCGGATGATTTGGGATCAATTTGGGAGGAGGGTTCCTGTTTTAGAAGCTTAAGCGGTAAGAGTTCACCGAAATTTTGACTTTTGCATAGACGACTTCGAAATGACATTTTGATGATTCCAATAGCTTCGTATGGTGATTTTGGACTTTAGCGTGCGTCTGGATTTGGATTTGGAGGTCCGTAGGGTAATTTGAAGCATTTCCGCGGAAATTGAAAAGTTGAATTTTTGGAAGGTTGAGAGGTTTGACCAAGAATTGACTTTGGTGATATCAGGGTCGGAATGCGATTCTGAGAGTTGGATTAGCTCCATTATATCATTTAGGACTTGCATGCAAAATTTGACGTCATTCGGATTGATTTGGTATGTTTCGGCACGAGTTTTGGAAGTTGGAAGATTTGAAAGTTCATAAGTTCGATTCGTGGTGCGATTTGTGGTTTCTACATTGTTTGATGTGATTTGGGACCTCAAGTAGGTCCACTTATGTTACGAAACTTGTTGGTATGCTTGAACGGGGGTCGGGGGGAGGGGGCGGGTGTGTTTCGGACGAGCTTCGAATCATTTTCATGTTGTCGGACAAGTCTGGTTCTGGTGCTTCGCATCTGCAACATATTGAGCACAGATGCGGCTCCGCTTCTGCCTAAGCCTGGTCATTTCTGCGATCATAGTGGCCTGAGAGGGAGGAGCTTCTGCGGAGATTGGCATGCAGGTGCGATGGCTGCTTTTGCTGCCCAGCGATCGCATGTGCGAAGTTGTTCGCTTCTGCGGCTCTTTTGGCGCTTCTGCAATGTCGCTGGTGCGATTGTATTTCCGCAGATGCGCATCCTGTCCTGGTAAGTTGATTTCACAAATGCAAGGCCGCAGGTGCGGCTTTTCTGTTTGTAAATGCGAACGGCGCTGGGCAGAATACATATATGTCGAGGGTTTGATATTTTAAACATATTTTGAGTTGTAGACCTCAGTTTTGGGAGATTTTTTGGGGGTGTTTCAAGCAACTCATTGGGATAAGTATTCTTTACCCGATTATATTTCATGAATCCATTGCTATTTTCATCATTTATTAGTGAATTAAGTTGGAACTTGGAACAAATTTGTAAAATCTTTTAAAAATGTAAAATGATGATTTGAAGGAGGAATTTATGTCAGAATTTTATAACTTTGTTACGTTTGAACTCGTATCAGAATGGGTGTTCGGGTTTTTTGAATTTTATCGGGTTCCGAGGTGCGGGACCTTGGGTTGCCTTTTGGGTTGACTTTTTAGTTCTTGTTAAAGAGTGAAGCTTTATTATCCATAATTGTTTTCTATATGTTTTTTTTATGATTGAAGTTATTTTAGCTAGGTTTGAGCCGTCCGGAGGTTGTTTCACTCGAGAAGGTTATTTTAGAGTATTGGTCTAGCTTCTTTGAGTAAGTATCTTGCCTAACTTTGTGTGGGGGAAACTACCCCTTAGGATTTGAGTCCTTGGTGCTATGTGTCATGTGAAGGCCGAGTACACGAGGTGACGAGTACGTGCTCGGACTTATTTGTGACCGTTTAGTGCTCTTAGGTTCTTATGTCCATTAAATATGACGTTGTTTTGTCATGTTAAATTCCTCATTTACTAAATTCACCCTTGCGTGTCTTATTTGGAATTTATTGCTTCATGTATTACCCTTATTGTCGATTAAGCTTTTATGTGCCTTAACTGAAGTTGTTGCCTCTTTTATTGCCATGCTATCCTTTCCATAATTGTTTATCCTTGATTAAAGTTACTATTATCTTTTCCGAAATTACCTATCATTAGTTGAAATTATTATTATCTTTTTCTATAATTTGCTTATCCTTAATTGAATTTGTCGTATCTCTTCCGTAATTGCTCAATCCTAATGAAGTTTTGTTATCTCTTATCATTGTTGACTTATTCTTATTTAGAATCATTGATTCATGTTATCCCTTTTACCGATGAATTATACTTTTGTGGAATCATTACTACACATTATCTCTTCCTTGTTGAGCTATTGCTATGTTGTACTATTATTTCCTGTTGTGTCTTTCTATATGAGTTCGTTCTTCCGTTTTCTTGTATTCTAAAGTTACTGAGTTGATTTACTTGTTGTATTCTCGTATTATTGCCGTCGTTGCTGTTCTATTCAGTGTTGTTGAGCCGAGGGCTATGTGTGGTTGTGATATTGAAACTGTTTTGAGGAAATGCTATGGCATGAGGGCACATGTCGTGAAAATCATTTGTTTGAGTTGTTATGTTCTTGGCATATGTATTTTGTTAAGAGAATTGTTATGTTGTTTGCACGAGGTTTTTGCCTTGCGATTGTTATTGTGTTTGCATGAGGTTTCTACCATGCGACTGTTATTGTGTTGCACGAGATTTCTGCCATGCTGTTGTTATTATTGACACACATGTGGTGGTATAAGGTCTGTGTGTTGAAACGCATACGGTGAGATAAGGTGGGGTTGAAACACATGGCTAGTAGGGGAACTACTAGAAGCCATGCGGTGTGATAAGGTAGGCTAAAACTAGGGATGCTAATTCGGAAAAATGATTTTCAAAAATAAATATAAAGGCTCCTGCAAAGATATAAGAAAAGTTGTGATTCATTTTACTATTTGAGACTACGAGGCGGTACCTCGGGATGGCTCTTGTTGTCATTTCCCCTTTTCTGTGCGCTTGTCTTTGATTGTTGTTTTCCTTAGCATACTACTAATTGTTTTCCTTCGTGATGCATCTTTTGCTCATTTCTATGTAGCTAATCTTGTTGTGTTGGTTGCTGCTTCAAACTTCCTTGCTACTTCCTTGCTACTTTTATTACACTCTACATTTTGTGGTAATCGTTTCTTATGTGCCAATCATTGTCTCTACTCCTATTCGTTGACTGAAATTGTGGTAGAACACTTGCACAAACATACACGTAGTTAAATCACCCATATCGGTTTCAAAAGGTGAATCCTGACGTCGTTAACCATTATACGTACTCTTGTCTGCTTGCCTTCTGTTTGAGGAATGTTCTATTGGCATGTAAGTCGTCCGTGCGGATATGAGTTGTAATGTGAGCACAAGATGCCATGTGATTAGGGTTCAAAAATTGGGACCCGTGAGCTGTGATTATGAGGTTCGATACCTCGTGGAAATGCTTAAACAAATCTAGTGTGACAACAGCTGTTCTTATTGAGTTGTTGCTAGTTTTTCCTTTATTTTGATTTCACCAAACTTAGACTGTGTCCAGCTTACTCTATGACATTATACCTAACTGCTTCCTGTTAAATATTGTTGTTAATGGTGTATTTTTGCAAGTATTGTTCTGTATTCCTTATCCTGCTTAGTTGATGTTAATATTGTTTTTCTCTGTTAGTTCACCTTCACACTTGTTCAGGTTGTTTACTTCACTTTCACACTTGTTCAGGTGGTGTTGACTGTCCCTCGTCACTTTATTACTTCACCGAGGTTAGTCTTGATACTTACTGGGTACCGCTGTGGTGTACTCATACTATGCTTTTGCACATTTTTTGTGCAGATCCAAGTGCCACGATTGTTGTTGATTATTAACTGGTTGGTCGAGCTTTGGAGATTCAAGGTAAGCCTATCGCCTCGTTCGCAGGCCTTGAAATCACCTTCTGATATTTTCATTGTACTGTTTAATTCTATCCCGAATAGTTGCATTTAGGATTTTCTAGCAAATTCAGTAGAGCTTATGACTTGTACTATCGGTATTGGTATGTTATTTCATGTTGTAAATGTTGAGTTTATTTAGAAATATCCGATTTCTGCTTAATAGTTCTGTTGGTTAATTTCTGTCAACTTATTCAATAATTGTTAGGCTTATCTAGTCGTAGAGACTAGGTGCCGTCACAACATCCTACAGAGGGAAACTGGGGTCGTGACAAATTGGTATCAGAGTGCTAGGTTCATAGGTGCCACGAGTCATAAGCGAGTTTAATAGAGTCTTGCGGATCGGTACGGAGATGTCTGTACTTATCTTCGAGAAGCTACAGAACTATTAGGACAGTTTCTCTTATTTCATTCCTATCGTATGAGTTTATTGATCTCGGAGTTTGAACCTTTGTCATTCTATTCTCTCACAAATGGTGAGGACACAAGCTGCAATTACCGACAACGCTGCCCCCAGAGCCGCTGTTGCTAGGGGCCGGGGCAGAGGCAGAGGCCAAGGAGGAGCACGTGTTACAGCTAGAGCGCCTGTCAGAGCAGCTATTGAGGAGCCGCTAGCAGCTCCTGTCGGGGGACAGGTACCGGAGGCACCTGTTTTGACCCCAGGACTTCAGGAGACTTTATCATAGTTCCTGAGCATGTTTGGTACATTGGCTCAGGCAGGGTTGATTCCGATTGCACGAACTACTTCACAGATCTGGGGAGGAGCTCAGACTCCTGCTCCCCGTACTCCAGAGCAGCGAGTCCATGTTGGTCAGGTTCCAGGTGTCAATGCCAACACAACCTGTTGTTCCAGTTCAGCTTGTGGTTAGAGCAGCAACATATGAGGAAGAACAACTTAACTTGCGAGGTTCAAAAAGTATTGCCCTCCTACTTTCAGCGGTTTGGCTTCAGAGGATGCGCATGGGTTCCTAGGGGGGTGCTACCGTATTCTCCGTGCTATGGGTATTGTGGAGACAAATGGGGTTGCTTTTACTACATTCCAGCTTAAGGGAGCGGCATAACAGTGGTGGCAAGCATATGAGTTGGGTACTCCGACCGATGCAGCTTCACTTTCCTGGGTTCAGTTTCGGGGATGTTCTTGAGAGAGTTTGTTCCCCATATCCTTCGGGATGCATAGCACGTGAAGTTTGAGCAGCTGTGTCAGGCCACTATGACAGTGTTAGAGTGTGCCGCTATATTCAATGAATTTTCATGCACCTATTTTGGTTTCTACAGTTAGAGAATGAGTTCGCAGGTTCATTGGGGGTCTCAATCATGATATCCGGTTCACCATGGCCCGGGAGTTGGAGCCGGATGTTCCGTTTCAGCAAGTGGTAAAGATCGCCTTCCAACTAGCGGTCATGCGAGGTATGAGATAGGACAGGGCTAAGAGGCCTCATAGACCGGAGAGATTTACTGGTCCCTTATTTTGGAGGTAGGGTACGATATGGTAGAGGTTTTGTGGGCCAGCCAGTTTAGTTTGCACTTCAGGCTTCGCACGGTGTTTCAGGTACCCATGGTTCTGTAGGTACTCGTATCGGACAGCTTCCACAGCCACGTCAGCAGAGAGGTTGCTTTGAGTGTGAAGATACCAACCACATGGTGAGAGACTGTCCCAGACTCCAGACAAATGCGTCACAGCGGGGTATTCAGGCTATGAGTTCTGCTCCAGTTGCTGATATCCCAGCATCGCCAGCTTAGGATGCAGGTCAGGCGAGTTGAGGGTGCCCAAGAGGGGAGGTCCGGCTCGTTGATGTGCTTTCTACGGTACGGCTAAGGCCGCTGCACCAAATGGTGTTGTACATATATGGTTTCGACTTGTTATAGAGGAGCATCATTCGTATTTTGGCTCCGGTTCTGCTTATCGGGGGAGTCCTTCTATTTTACTTCACATACAGGTGAGTTTCGTGATTTTGTATTCTTTTATGTGTTTATCCCTGTTTGGAGATTCTATAGTGGTAGCCCGTGTCTATCAGTCTATTTTTATTCATTATTGAGAGTTATGTGACTAGAAGTGACTTTCTGTTACCCATTATGGTAGATTTTGATGTGATTTCTAAGTGATTGGTTACGATCTATGATTTAGATGCTCTACCAGTGTGGGAGTTCAGTATGTGTTGTGATTTTGTTGGCGAAGAATTGAATTAGTGGAAGGTTTCTGTTGGTATGATGTGTATTCCACTTGTGATTCAGAGTTGAGGGTGAGGCCCTCGCGGCTTTCTGTGATTTGATGTGTTTGAACCGGGCTGCGCGCCACGGTAGGAGTTATATCAGGATGAGATCCTTGTGATTTATTCATATACTTTGATTTTTCCTTGTTAAAAGAGGGGTGCCTGTCGGACTGTTTGATAGTTCTCTTATGTGTTTCTCCCTACATATTCAGTCATAATCGTGCTGTGCTTATTGAGTTTTAGCTTGCGAGGTGTGTGCCTCGGTGGCATTGGATGTGACTTGTTAATTCAGGTGAATAGTTATGAGGTCTTCATTTTATTGCATCGTTGTCAGTGTTGTGAAGATTTGAAACAAGGTTCTAACGAATATGAGGCTAATTGTCAGTACTGGATTTGATTGTGGGCAGCTACTGTGGCTAGAGTTGTTGTTTAGGGCATGTGTGTGATGTGTTACGTCATGTGGTTGTACCTTGTGGGTGTAGGCATAAGTTGTTGCAGCTGGTTGAGGTTGATGTCGTGTGTTGACGTGGAAATCGGGTCCTTTCAGAATGATTGGATGGTGAGTAATTTGGTTCTAAGGTTATCAGGTGGGTGAAAGGAATAATTTTCAGTTGGGATGGTGTCATCGGGCCTATGTGGATTGGGGTGACGTGGTTTCACCCACGAGTGTATGTATGGTAGTTCGCTCAGTAATTTGATAAATTCGAAATAGGTCTTCACACGTTTGAGAACGTACGTTTGTTTAAAAGGGGCAGAATGTAACGACCGACCGGTCGTTTGAGTATTAACGTTCCGTTCGGCGGCATAAAGTCTTGAGCAGCTTCATATCATGTGTTATGACTTGCATGTATGACCGAGTTCAGTTTTCGGATGATTCGGGATCAATTTGTGAGGAGGATTCCTATTTTAGAAGCTTAAGCGGTAAGAGTTGATTCAGGATCAATTTTGGAACTTAGAAAATTTCACCATTTATGACTTGTCTGCAAAATTTGGTGCAAAACGGAGTTGATTTGATGTGATTCGGACGTCCGTTTGTAAAAATACATGTTCTTGAGTTTCTTTGAATTTCATAAATTTTGATGTTAGATTCATAGTTCTAGGTGTTATTTGGTGTTTTGATCGCGCGAGCGGGTTTTTATGATATTTTTGGACTTGTGTGCATGTTCGTTTTGGAGCTCGAGGGGTTCGGGTAAGTTTCGGACGCGTAGTGGAGAGTTTGATAGAGTTAGGATTCTGCTGGTTTTTGCACGGAGGTCTTAGTTCTCGCAATTGCGAGTTTAGGATCGCATTTGCGATTGTAGGACGAGCTCTGTCAGGTTCGTATTTGCAAACAGATTATTTTGCAATGGGATGTTAGGGGTGAGTTGGTTCGTATTTGTGATCAAAGTGGTCGCATTTGCGGAATGTCCCATGCTCGTATTTGCGAACAAAACATTGCATTTGCGATGAAACCAGAGGTGTGGGGAGTTCGCTTTTGCGAGGACTTCTTCGCATTTGCGGGGTTCTCATAAGTCCATATTCTCTATGGACGATAAACCCACTGAAGAAAACTTATTCTCTCTTGATATATACAAAGATCATGGTGATGACTGGACAAAAAGCTGAGAGACGGGATTTTAGCCTCATTTTCATATTTTGGAACCCTACGCTCGGTAGGAGGCGATTTTGAAGAGGGAATTTCATCTATAAACTTTGGGTGATTCTAATCCACTTCTAATCATATTCCATCAATCTATCTTAGATTTTAACATCAAAATCATGGGAATCAAAATAAAATTCTGTGAAACCTTGTCAAGTTTTTGAAAAATAAGAAATTGAGTTTTGAGAGTCAATTTGGACTCGAATTTTGAAACTAATCACATATATGAACTTGTAGGGTCATGGGTAGCCGTAATCTACCATTGAACCCGGGTTTTGACCCGGCGAGCCTCGGGTTGACTTTCATTGAATTTTTGGAAAAAGATCTAAGATCTTAGCTTTATCTATTATAATTGATTTCTCTAGCATTCTTTGATGATATTAAGTTGATTTTGGTTAGATTCGATTGGTTTGGAGACGAATTTTAGAGAAAAAGCCCCGATTGAGCTTTGATTTGGTTGCGAAGCAAGGTAAGTGTTGGGTCTAACCTTGATTTGAGCGAATTAGGAACCCTTGAACTATATGTTATGTGAATTTTACATGTGTAACGGCGTATATCCAAGGGGACGAATGTATATGCCTTCAAAATGATTGTTTCCATGTATTTTTTGTATTTGATGAATTATCTCACTTCATGCCTTAACTGTTACATGCTTTAATTGCTTTCTATGTCGTAATTTGTTACTTGTCAACAATTATGCTTGTATTGAATTGTTCGTTCCTTCCATGACTTCGTGATTAATTGCTTCTTACCTTAATTGTCTTACTCGCACATCTTAATAGTCACGTACTTAACTTGTTTGGTTGCTTTTGTATTATTTGTAGTATTCTGTTGATTAGGACGTGGTTTCTTTATTTCTTTGCTTTCATATTCCTTAATTGTAGAGGTTATTGTAAATTGAATTATTGAATTGATCGCTTTCATTGACAATATTTGTGGATTGGGCTGCACGCCGCAACAGTTGTGATATGGTGGAATAAGGGAGGATTTTGATATTGATTATAATGATATGGTGGGATCAGGTTGCGCACCACAACGATTTTGAATGTAATACTTGATATTGATGGATTATGATACGGTAAAATAAGGGAGGAATATGACATTGATTAAGATGATATGGTGGAATCGTGTTGCGCGCTACAACAGATTTTATATATTATTCTTGATATTGATAAATGATATTATGGTGGAATAAGGGAGGATTGTGTATGTATGGTGTGATCGGGTTGCGCGTTGCAACGGATTGTGTATGTTGTACTCATTGTGTTATTGTGTTAGTTTTCAGCCTTTTCATATGATATTTTGAGGTCTGATATTCTGGATTCTCTAGTTGCGAGAATTGAGCTCATTTTCATAAATTAAGTGCTTTACCGTCATTTCTTGTTTCCTTCCCTGTTATTATTATTGTTACTGTGTACAAGTTATTGTAAGTGACCCGCTTTAGCCTCGTCACTACTTCGTCGAGGTTAGGCTCCGCACTTACAGAGTGCATGGGGTCGGTTTTACTCATATTACATTCTGCACTTCTTGTGCAGATTTTGGAGTCGGTCCTAGTGGTGGTCAGTGGATTGCTCGGGTCAAGTGCTTGACGGAGACTTGAGGTACAGCTGCACAACATTCGTAGCTCTGAGCTGTTTATTTCAATTTAGACAGTTATGCTTTCATTCAGACTATTATTAGTAGTACTCTAGACGCTCGCGTATTCGTGGCACCAGTTCTGGGATTTATATCTGGATATCACCGTGTATCAGATTTATCTACTTTATTTCAGTTTATTTAGCTTATTGGTTTTCATTTGATTTGAATTATTAAAAATTTTAATAACTACATCTAACGTTGGCTTGCTTAGCAAGTGAAATGTTAGGCGCCATCACGGTCCTGAGGGTGAGAAGTCCAGGTCGTGACAGCAGGTCTTAGTGTTGGCTAAAGAACGACTTGTGTTCTTTGTCAAAGTGGGGCTGTGATCGACTTGATAGTCAAGTAAGGGTTTCCTTTGAAAGTTTTTGAAATAATACAAAGGTTGGAATTTTCCCGTATTTGATTGTGTTCTCTTTACATTGCTGCCTGAAATTATTCCAAGTTCAAACTTGCTGAAAATTTGGCTAAGTGTTGGGAATGCTAAGACAAATGTGCAACTTGACTGTCACGGGGGTGTGACTTTGGGCTGACTAAAAATTCCCCTGTGACAACTAGTATCAGAGCGGAGCAGGTTCCTGGTGGTGGCAAGACAGCCAGTAGCAGACTTTGTCCTTCTGTTCGAGAACATGGCTAGTGGCATAAATGTGGAACTTCGTCAAAGGATAGAACAATTGGAAACAGTCATTGGTAGGCTCTTGAAATAGGCGCTGATTCTTCTATTCTTACGAGAATGGCATGTTTGGAGGTAGATTATGCGGCGAGGCATGAGACTCCGCTGGCAGAAATGGCCTTGGTACGCAAGGAAAAGGAAGAACTGCGCGAGGAGGTGGTTCAACTTCGAAGGGCATTACAAAACACTGCCCTTAGAAGTGATGATCGCACCAAGGTAAGGATCCTGGAGCCAAAGGCTTATAGTGGTGCAAGAGTGCCAAAGAACTGGAAAATTTCTTGTGGGATGTGAGCAGTATTTCCAGGTTGCTCGTGTGCCGGATGAGGAAAAGGTGAACATTATGCCTATGTATTTGATTGATGATGCAAAGGTATGGTGGCATACACGAGTCGTGGAAGTAGAAAGTGCTGGACTGCCCAAGATTGAAACTTGGGAGATGCTGAAGAAGGAATTAAAATCTCAATTCCTTCCAAGCAACTCGTCATGGGTTGCAAGAAATGGACTGCGTAGCTTGAAACAAAGTGGCACGGTGAGGGAGTATGTCAAGGAGTTCTCATCCTTGATGCTAAATGTGAGTAATATGGCAGAGGAAGACAAGCTGCATTACTTCATGAGCGGATTGAAGTGTTGGGCGCAATTAGTGTTGAGAAGGCAGAATGTTCAAAGCCTCTTTACTGCTATTGCGATGGCAGATGTGTTGGCTGATTTTAACAGGACCCTGCTGAATCTTCGCATTCAAAGTCCGATGGAAGGAAGGACAAGGCAAGGGAATGGAAGAAAAGAGGGAAGGGCCAAGATACCGAAGATGAAGGGTATGCCAAGAATGGAAGGCAGACAGAGACTTCCAATGGCAAGGAAAGAAGCGGCAAATTCAAAGGCTGCTTTACTTGTGGTGGATCGCACTTGAAGAAGGACTGTCTGGTGCAAGCCAGGGTGAATGCTATGCTGGCTGCAGAAAAACAGGAAAAAGAGGCAAATTCCATTGTGGTATACGTGAATGGAGCAACAAGGGCGTTGTATGTCAACAACCTCTTGGGGCTGATAAACTAAGTTGGCTTGACGAGAACGTCGATTTCAAAGGGTGTGGCTGTGGAAAGGATTCGTGCGTGATGGCCTTGCCATTGGCCTATGTGCGGGCAAAACGATCATGAGGGCAATGGGCAAGACATTGTAATGTGGGCTGTTGTGGGCAAGTACTTTCTAAGGTCTTAGGACAGGCAAGACATGCTTGGCAAAGGCTTGACAAGGCAGTGTGGGTAAGTTGGAGGCGGCATGGCATGGCATACGCCGCAAAGTCAGTGGCTCGGGCACTTTAGGTTGTGGCAATGCCAAGCGCGGCCTAAGCTAAGGCAAAATTGTACGGGATGATAGAAAAGGCTTTAAATAGCTAAGACAAGGCTATGTGAAGCAAAATACAAGCAATGGCACAGGTGAAACAAGGTTTGACATGGACAAGGTAGAAACTCGGCCAAGACATGTGCGGACGGCAGTGGCATTGGATGTGTGTGGCAAAATAATGAGCGGCGGGTTGCGGGCAAGGCATTAGTGCGGAGCAATATCAAAAGGAGCCAAGGCTGAGCGCAATGCCTGCCTTGGACGTGCAACAGCTGGCCAAGTCAAAGCGCACATGCCAAACTAGTGGGTGGTTACCTTTTTGTAACTACTTATACCCATGTTTGCTTTATTCTTGTATCCACTATCATTTTGTGTAGATCATGGCCTATGTAGTTGGGGATGTCAACTACAAGATAGGAACAGATTTAGCATTAGCCCGCCAAGTGGCAAAAGCTGTTGGCAAAAATTATCAATGTGTTGTCAAGTGCCAAAGGCTGCCTATGTGATATAAATAAGTGCCTTTGGACTTAGTTAGATATGTGGGGAATTTTGTGTGGAATTCAAAAGGTAAATAAGAGTAAAGCGTGAGGGTTTCTAAGTGTTTCAAAAGGGACTAAGGCTAGGCGCTGGGCAGGTCATAGTGTTGACTAAAGAACGACTTGTGTTCTTAGTCAAAGTGAGGGTGTGATCGACTTGTGTCATAGTCAAGTGAGGTTTCCTAGTTTTCGAATTAATACAAAGGTTGAGATTTTCCTGTATTTGATTGTGTTCTCTTTACGTTGCTGCCTGAAATTATTCTAAGTACAAACTTGCTGAAAATTTGGCTAAATGTTGGAAGGCTGAGTTAAGTGTGTAACTTGACTGCCGCGCGGGTGTTGCTTTGGGCTGACTAAAAACGCCACGTGACATTTAGCATGTTAGTCTCTAGTGTTATATTTATTGTAACTCCAGTGTTTAGTATTTAAGGTTTGGTTGTCTTTGAAGGTATGGATTATTTTGATTTTAAAAATATTGTTAGAGCTGTTTTGAAATTGGGATTTTGAGCAAAGGTATGATTATGCTGAATTTGCTTGTGAGAAAATAAAAACACGCTTCGCGTACAAGTCTAATTCCACAAGAAATACAAAAGAATATTAAATAGTTTATTATTTTCCTCCCTTTCCCATCTCTTTTCTTGCTTGATTTTTCATTTAGTAAGTGAAGTTTTTGTCTCTATAAAATAAATTTAAGTAATCCATAGTTTATAGTAAAACCTTGCCGGGTTCATGCAGTAATATTATGGTGAATGGCATGTGAAGAATTTAAAATATATTTATCATGCACTTTGTATGGGGTCGAACTCGGGACCGCCTACATATGGATAAATAGGGCTCGAGTCTATACGGTTGGTATCAATCGTAATTACTGCTCGGTAAACCGGGGTCGAGGTACCCAAGATCGAAGATCGAGACCGAATAACATCGAAGCGGAATATCGAGGTACCAAAGATCGAAGGTCGAGACCGAACAACATCGAATTAGAATACGAAGCCATGGTGCCCGTGATGAATCTATCGAGCTCGATTCCGGGAAATATCCTAGGATAAGTTATCAAATTTGAATGACGAAAGGACCGAAAATTCCGTGATAAGTAAGCATCTCGGCGGGAATCACGGCATCAATCAATAAGACCGTTAAATCATCAAATCAAGAGGTATTTTACCTTGTAAACATATTCTTGCATTGTATAAAAGATTAACCCCACGCTATATATCTGGTTCCATTTATATTTATTGTTCATCTTGGAAGAATCAATCAAGGCCAGGATTATCCAAGGCTTGTGGTTTGCATTTCTTCTCCATTTATTTACTGACTTTAATTTCTGTTATATTATTCGTTGTTTGTATCAAACTAAATCACGTATCCTTAAAACCACGTATAAATTCAATTGTTATCCGAAACCAAGGGTAAATAGTTTGGCGCCCACCGTGGGCCTCAGGATAATAGTGAGTGTTTGATACAATCTTTTGTCACGCAATTTGTTTTACACTTGCTGTTCGAAGTATCTCCGATTTCAGGTTGCAATACGGCTCTGTCGCATTCTCAATCTATACCTTTGTACGTCGATAATAAATTTGATCATCAAGGAGAAAACAACAACACAACACCCGGTAATGAAGTTCCGATCGACGCTAATTCACAAGTGGAAGTCGATGCAGATCAAATTACTGGCCCGTCAAATAACGTTCGTAGGGAACCTCAATCAACGACATAGAATCCCCAAAACAACGAAAGGGACGGGATCATCCTCAGAATAATCTTTGATATGTTGCAAGCCCAGCAGGCAGCCATTGCTCAACTACAAAATCAAAGCCAAATATCGAATAAAGTTGAGTTCGGACCTTCTCGGGGAACTGTTCCTATGAATGAACCAGTTACGGGAGAGCCAAATGAAGGTGAATCGGGGGCAAACTCCGGGATTATGAGGATGCTCGAGGAATTAACCAGACGAGTTGAATCCGGAGAGAAAAAAATTGAGGTGAACGACAAAAAGGTGGAAACGTACAACTCTAGGGTGGATCAAATCCCAGGAGCACCCCCGATATTAAAGGGCCTGATTCCAAAAAATTTGTACAAAAACCTTTCCCATCAAGCACCGCTCCAAAACCAATACCCAATAAATTCCGCATGCCAGAAATCCCCAAGTACAATGGAACGACCGATCCAAACGAGCATGTGACTGCATACACATGCGCTATAAAAGGGAACGACTTGGAAGACGACGAGATCGAATCCGTTCGTTTGAAAAAGTTCGGGGAAACCTGGTTGAAGGGAGCCATGACATGGTATCATAACTTACCCCCTAATTCCATTGACTCTTTCGCTATGCTTGCAGATTCCTTTGTAAAAGCACATGCAGGCGCCATCAAAGTTGAAACGCGAAAGTCGGACCTATTCAAAGTCAGACAAAAGGAGAACGAGATGCTCAGAGAATTTGTATCTAGTTTTCAGATTGAACGGATGGACCTGCCACCGGTCACTGATGATTGGGCTGTTCAGGCCTTCACCCAGGGGCTCAACATTCGAAGCTCGACGGCTTCACAGCAACTCAAGCAAAACTTGATAGAATATCCTGCCGTCACATGGGTCGATGTACATAACCGATATCAATCGAAAATCAGAGTCGAAGATGATCAACTTAGAGCCCCTTCGGGATCCATTTATCCCGTCAGAACTCATGATAGAGTTCGTAGGGAGATTTATCATGAGCCAAGACTGAATAGAGATCGACATCAGCCATACCATGGAAAAATCACTACAGCAAGGCAAAACTCACCGAGACACGAGGAGAAATGATCGAGGTTAGAATAATCGAGGGCCCATAATTAAAGGCAACTTCGAGAGAACCACCGATCATCAAGAGGCACCACGGTTATCGAAGTACAAATTCAATATTGATGCGGCTACTCTCGTATCAGCTATCGGTCGCATCAAAGACACTAAGTGGCCTCGACCGTTACAATCAGATCTAGCCCAAAGGGATCCTAATCTGATATGCAAATATCACGGTACTCACGGACATAGAACAAAAGATTGCCGACAATTGAGAGAGGAGGTAGCAAGGTTGCTCGAAAATGGACATCTTCGAGAATTTTTGAGCGACCGAGCAAAGAATCATTTCGGAAATAGAAATAAACAGGCAATCCAAGAAGAGCCACAACACACGATCAACATGATTATCGGCGGAGTAGATGCTCCTCAAGGTCCGATGCTGAAACGCACCAAGATATCCATCACCAGGGAAAAGCGCACTCGAGATTAAGCGACGGAGGGGATCTTACATTTTAGCGAGGAAGATGCGGAAGGGATTATGCAACCTCACAATGATGCGCTAGTGATATCTGTGCTTATACACAAAATTAAAGTAAAACGCGTATTGGTCGACCCAGGCAGTTCGGCAAATATAATCCGATCATGGGTCGTAGAACAACTCGGCATGATAGATCAAATTGTTCCTACAGTCCGAGTACTCAATGGGTTCAACATGGCATGTGAAACCACCAAGGGAAAAATAACGGTACCGATAAACACTGTCGGAACCATTCGAGAAACGAAGTTTTGCTTAATCGGATGGGACATGAGGTACAACGCTCTATTTGGGAGACCATAGATCCACGACATGAGAGTCGTGCCTTCGACGCTGCACCAAGTGCTGAAATTCCCATCACCCGATGGAATTATAACGGTTTACGGGGAACTTCCGGCTGCAAAAGAAATGTTTGCGGGGGAAGACATAACACCAGCACCAACAGTTTCTTCGCAAAGGGTCGAGAACAAGATAAAATAGCAATCACAGACATCATCTTCGACGAACGTAGATAAACAAACATATGTCGAGGATGACGATTACGGAATCTCAAGATCTTTCATCAGTCCCGATGAGTCGGATGCTACCAAATCGATGATTGAGGAACTCCAGCAAGTCTCACTCCGAGAAGATTTGCCCGAACGAAAGGTATATCTGGGCTCGAGCCTAAGTTTCGAGCTCAGGACAAAATTTATCCAATTCCTTATAACTAACGAAGATTGCTTCGCTTGGTCCCACCTTGATATAACAGGTATACCGCCGGAGATAACAACTCTCAAGCTGAGCCTAGATCAGAAGTTTCAACCGGTCAAGCATAAAAGGAGGCCTCAGTCCGCGATCAAACACGCGTTCATGAAGGATGAGGTAACTAAACTTCTAAAGATAGGGTCAATTCAGGAGGTTAAATACCCGGAATGGTTAGAAAACGTAGTAGTAGTCCCTAAAAAAAGGAATAAACTAAGAATGTGTGTAGATTATAAGGATTTGAATAAGGCATGCCCAAAAGACTCTTTCCCTTTACCCAACATCGATCGCATGATCGATGCTACCGCTGGCCATGAGACCCTTAGTTTTCTCGATGCTTACTCTGGCTATAACCAAATACGAATGGACCCAGCTAATCAAGAAAAAAATATCCTTCATCACTAAATATGGCACATACTATTACAACATGATGCCATTTGGGTTAAAAAATGCAGGAGCCACTTACCAACGCCTAGTAAACCGAATGTTCGAAAAATAACTAGGAAAATGATGGAAGTTTATATTGGCGATATGTTAGTTAAGTCCCTGCGAGCAGAGGACCATTTGAACCATTTGCAGGAAACATTCGACGTGTTGAAGCAGTACAACATGAAGTTGAACCTGGAAAAATGCACGTTCTGTGGGCTCGGGAAAGTTCCTCGGTTTCATGGGCTCGGGCAACGCTATCGAGGACATCACAATCATAGATAATCTGAAGGCTGTACAAAAGCCGACAGGCCGTATAGCTGCTTTTGGATGATTTATTTCAAGATCATCCGATAAAAGCCATCGATTTTTCAATCTGTTGAAAAAGAAGAACAACTTCTCATGGACACCGGAATGCCAACATGCTTTAGAAGAGCTCAAAAGGTATCTGTCTAGCCCGCCCTTGCTACATACACCGAAGATAGGTGAATAGCTGTACCTTTACCTTGCGGTCTCGGAGGTAGCGGTAAGTGGAGTTCTAGTTCGAGAAGAGCAAGGTACGCAATTTCCAATTTATTATGTTAGCTGAACCTTAGGCGAGGCTGAGACTAGGTACCCTCACTTGGAAAATGAAAACTGAAGCCTTATTTCCAGTGTCATCCCATATGCATCGTAACGACTTATCCATTAAGAAACATAATGCATAAACCCGAGCTCTCCGGCCGATTGGCCAAATGGGCTATCGAAGTAAGCGGGTACGATATCGAATATAGACCCCAAACCGGCATCAAATCTCAGGTATTGGCAGATTTCATTGCCGATTTTACACCATCCCTAATACCCAAGGTCGAAAGAGAGCTACTGGCCGGATCTGGGACTCCTTCCTGAGTGTGGACCCTGTTTACAGATGGTGCCTCGAACGCGAAGGGATCGGGGCTTGGTATCGTGCTAAAGCCCCCAACCGGTAACACAATTTGACAGTCTATCAATACTGTAAAGTTAACTAACAATGAAGCAGAGTACGAGATCATGATTGCAGGTTTAGAACTAGCCAAAAGCCTGGGAGCGGAAATAATCGAAGCTAAGTGCGACTCCCTTCTTGTTGTGAATCAAGTCAACAGAACATTCGAGGTCAGAGAAGGACGGATGCAAAGATATTTAGACAAACTACAAGTTACACTACATAGGTTCAAAGAATGGACCTTACAACACATACCTCGAGAGCAAAACAGCAAAGCCGATGCCCTTGCCAGTTTGGGATCATCGGTCGAAGATGAAGAGATCGAATCCGAAAAGGTTGTACAGCTCATGAGGTCGGTAGTGGAAGAAGGCCACGCGGAATCAATACGACGAGTCTAACCTGGGATTAGAGGAACAAATACATAGAATACCTCAGCTTCGGAAAACTCCCCTCAGATCCAAAAGTATCAAGAGCCTTGCGCACAAAGGCGGCTCGGTAAATAACAGAAGAGATAGAAAGAGAAAGTCTGGCGAACGAGTGAAATATCGGAGAAACCTAAGCTCGACAGCCATCAATGGCGTCGTCGGCCGGCGAAACACCGGCTGGCCAACCATCATCAAGCACCTCCAAACACCTAACCACCATATCCCCGACACTCAAATCCCTCGATTACTCCCAAATCCTCAAACCAGCAAACCTAAACAGCAACCCAGCTCTGAACCCTAGCAAACACACCGACACAGTACCGATCAAGAAACCAACCTACATGCATGGAATTCCGATCATCAAATACACGGAAACAGAAGTCGCTCGTATGAATATCATAGAAGGCCTTCAATTTGCGATTTTGGGTAAATTTTCATATGGGTGGCCGGATTTGCAGGAGCTCCGGAAAATTATCCCAATTCAATATGGAATCAAAGGAGAATGTAACATCGGATATTTCAGAGAGAAGCAGGTGCTTATCAGACTAACATTGTGGGAGGATTTCATAAAATTAACCTCAAAAGGCACCTATTATCTCAGAGCAAAGGATGGAATGGAGTACTAGATGAGGCAGCTGATCTATGATAGCAAATACAAGGCAGGGGAGGAAACGTCCATGGCAATGGCATGGATATCATTTCCGCACTTACTTCCGACCTTCTATGTGAAGGAATGCTTGTTCTCACTTGCCTCGGAAATAGGCAAGCCATTGCATTTGGATGCAGCAACTATTAACAAAACAAGACCCAGCTGTGCAAGAGTGAAAGTCCTGGTAGACCTATTAGCAGAGTTGCCCCAAAAGGTAAGGCTAGATATTGAAGATGAATCTACAGGGGAAGTTCAATCTGAATGGATTAAAATACAATACGACTACCTCCCAAAGTATTGTAAGCAATGTAAGATTCAAGGTCATGAAATGAGTGAATGTTGGAAGCTTTTTCCGGAAATTCTTGCTAAAAACAATGTTGAAGAGCAAAGGACAGCAGGAAAAATGACGCACAAAGTTAAAGAAATGGAAGGAACAGAGAAACCAATGCTGATTTTATCAAGCGGCAAGGTAGTAGGCAATGTCGGCCCACAATGGAACGAAGTTAGAGATAATAGAACAAAACACAAGGCTTCTCATAATCAGGAGGAACAACAGGAACAGACAGAAGCCAGAAACAACCAACTATCGTTTGCAAACAAATACAATGGCCTAGACTTAGTTCAAGACAACAGTGACATTGACAATGCTGAAGCCCAGGTACTTGAAACATCAGTAGTTGGAGCAGACAAGGCAATTCAAGACTACAGCAGTTACACTGACAATGCTGAGGCCCAGGCACTTGAAACATCAGTACTTGGCACAAACGTAGCAGGGGAGATGAATGAAAAAAAGGAAAGAACCCACACTATTGGAAGCAATGAAACAACAAACCAGACAAGGAATCAAGGGCAATTGTGCTTTGGACAAGGATACCAAGCTAATAGCGCAACAGTAAATCCCACAGCTACATTAAGGGTGAAGAACCAAACACCAGCAAATGCAGGAGTTGACTACAATGTGAGCAAGCAATTAAGCTCAGAACCAGCTAAAACTCAATTGACATCAAGGCAAAAGACAGTGCAAGCACACTCAAACATACTTCTAACAGAAAAGCAGCAAAGAAAGAATAATAGAAACGAAGCCTCAGAAGGAGCAGCTACACAAAATGCCAGTTCAATAGCTGAGAAAGCAGCAAGCTCAAATATACTCCTAGCAGGAAAGCAGATATGGGAGAACAACAAGGAAGAAGAAAACCAGCATAACTTTTCAGAGCGAGCAGCTACACAGAGGGCCAATTCAGTAAATGGGAAGACAGAAAACTCAGAACTCGACTTAAATAAGAGCAAGCAAGGGAATTCAAAAATAACAGGAAGTCAACTAACACCAAGATCAGGGACAGTGCAATCACACATAGACATTTCCCTAGAAAGAAAGCAGCAAGAGGAGAACAACAGAAAGGAAGGAAACCATCCAGAGAGAGCAACTACACAAAATGCCAATCCAATAACAGAAAAGGCAGCAATACCCCAAGCATCAATAGTTTCAGCAGAAGATGGTAAGGAAACACAATCCAACACAATAATGCAGGCCGGACAACAATGGAAAAAGCAATGGCCAATGAAACATCTGAAATCGCAAGCAACACAAAAGAAAAAGCAGTAGAATCCACTGCAGAGTGGGTCCAAAAAAGCTTTCACAACAAACTGGGAATCACAGGAAGTACACAGCAACCACACACAACTCAACAGTCAACCAGCAGCACAAATCAGTCAGTTTCAATAAAATCACGCAGCAACATCACACAGCAAAAGCAGGCTGCACAGAACCGAGACAACACTGTAGATATTGAAACAAGTGTAGGCAGACAGCTCCAGCAAATAACAGGAAGGTTATGGGCTGAGCAATTGGAGGAAGATTCAGAAGAAGGGGAACTCCCCGAAGGAATGCAGAGTGAAGAAGAATATATTGATGAAAAAGAAAAAAAACAATATAAAGAGGAGAAGCAACTAGCAATTACAGGTCAAGACACTCTCATACAATTGGGATCACTAAGAGCTCAGCTCCAGGCAATTTACAAACCCAAAGATCAGTCCACACCAGCCAAATACATGAATTTTCTGATAGAAAACACTGGCAAGGACTTGGATGAGGAAGACACCACACAGAATTTCAGAAATATAGCAAGACAAGGGGATTTATCAGCAAAGATAACTGGAAAAAAGAACCCCTTGCAGAAACTATCCAAAGAAAAGAACAGCTCGACCCCAAGGATAGTTCAATCAAAAAGAGCAACTGCTTACTTAAACACAAGACAATGAAAGCCATTATCTGGAACATAAGATCAGTCAACACAATGCAAGATTTTGAGCGACTGATCACACTCAATAACAAACATCAATTTGAATTTGTTGGCATCATGGAACCAAAACAGCAACTCAGGAAACTAGAGACATACAGGAGAAGAATTAGCAAGACGCAGGCATTTGCAAACATGTCAAACAAGATATGGGCCTTTCTGGATGATGAATACAATGTTACAGTGCTCATGGATACAGTTCAACAACTCACACTGAAGCTATTTTACACAGGGACAAAGCAAGAATTAGTCCTCACCCTGGTATATGCTAAATGTACATCAGCAGAAAGAATTGAGTTGTGGGATTCAATATATGATCTGTCGCAGGCAATCGCTAGTCCATGGTTAATAGGAGGAGACTTCAATGTCATAAGTGATCAAGAAGAAAAGTATGGAGGTCTACCAGTTCCGTTCAATGAAGTAGATGACTTCAACCATTGTATCAACATCAGCTGCCTAACAGATCTAGGCTTCAAAGGAAGCATCTTTACCTGGTGGAATGGGAGAGCAGATGAGGAGTGCATCTTTAAAAGGCTAGATAGATGCTTTGCAAATCAACTATTACAACAAGCCTTTCCAACGATTGAAATAACTCATCTCTCCAAAATTGGATCGGATCATAGCCCTCTACTAATTCCCTTTGATCAAG
>MCJB01000668.1:0-19906 GCA_002018475.1 Nicotiana obtusifolia | reverse complement strand
GAAATGAGTTGAGTGAAAGGGGTTCTAGCCAATGAAGTATTCATTCTACTAATAGTTCAGGGGTTATGAGAAATTCTTTTAATCTCACGTAATGGTATCATGTTTGGATCGGTAGGTGGCTACGAGCTACTACACGTCTCTTTCATCGTGGCAGTATTGCGAGATTTGGAACGGGATTTATATGCATCATGCGATGTGTTGGGGGCACCAGATTCCTGAAATTCCAGTTATTGTGGTCGGAGGATGTTACTATGGGCAATCGACTTATATGGTGAGTTGTGAATTTGCACTCGACTATTGTGTTTATCCCTGTTGGGATATTTTGATAGTCTTAGCCGTGTCTAACACTTTTGGTTTTGTACACTAATTGAGGGCTATGAGTCCAAAAGTGACTTTCTGTTACTCAGTACAGTGGGTTTTGATATAATTTTGGGATAACTGATTAGAGCGGCATGGGAGTTCATTATGTGTCGTGATTTCGATTAAAGGAAATTAATTTTAAAGGAGAAATGGATAGATTTCGGTTGGCACGATGTGCATATTACTTGTGATTCAGAGTTGAGGACGAGATCCTCGCATTTTTAATATGATGTGAAAAGCTTAATTGGGCTATGAGCCGCGGTGGAAGTTATATAAGGACGAGATCCTTGTGATGAAAATCTATGTGTTTTAAATTCTCCCTCTGTTAAAATAAATTTGTACTATAGTACTGATAGAGAGTCATGCCTATTAGGCTTATTTGATAATTCTTCTATGTATTTCTGTGCACATTTAGCCATATTTGTGCTGTAATTATTGAGTTTTAGCCTACAAAGGGAGTGCTTAGGTGGCGTTAAATGTGACTCGTTAATTCGAGTAAATAATTATGAGGTCTTCATGCCCTTTGAATTGCTGTCAGAGTTGTGAAAGTTTGAAACGAGGTTTTGGTTAATATGAGGTTAATTGACGATGCTGGAATTAATTATGAACAGTTATTACAATCAGAGACGTGGTTATGGGCATACATATGATGGGCGCGTAAGCACGAGTTGCTACAGCCGGTTGAGACTAACACGCTGTATTGAAATAATTGGGCTGTGAGAAATTTGGCTTTGAAGTTTACAAATGTGGATAAAAAAAATAATCTTCAATTGAGATGGTGTTGTCGGATCCATGTTAAATTTATGATGACGTGGAATCACCCGCGAGTGCGTAATAATACACTTAGAAATTTAATGTCCTCGGAATAACTCTTGGCACGTTCGAGGACGAACGTTTGTTTAATTGGGGGAGAATGTGACGACCCGGCAAGTCATCTCGTGAGTTACCGCTCCGTTCTCCCCATTTCTGCTTTATTATGCTTCGCTATCCGTATTTTATGTAATCACGTTGAATGGTTTGCGTTCGGAGTAGATTTGGTAAGAAATGAGACACTTAGTCTCTTTCAAGAAGGTTTAAGTTGTAAAAAGTCAACCGGATGTTGACTTATGAGTTAGAGGGCTCGGATGTGAATTCCGACGATTCGATTAGTTTTGGAAGATGATTTATGACTTAGGAGTGTGATCGGAATTGGTTTTGGAGGTCCCGTGTAGAATTAGGGTTGAATTGGTGGAGTTAGTATTTTGGCGATTTCCGGTTGTTAGGCGAGATTTTGATCCGAGGGTCGGAATGGAATTCCGAGAGTTGCTATAGCTTCGTATGGTGATTTCGGACTTAGGCATATGTCTGGATTTGAAATTGGAAGTCCGTAGGACAATCCAACGCATTTTGGCGAATGTTGGAAAATAGAAGTTTTTTGGAAAGTTTGACCGAGGGGTTGACTTTTTGATATCGGGGTCGGAATCCAGTGTTGAAAAAGTTTATAGATCCGTTATGTCATTTATGACTTGTGTGCAAAATTTAAGGTCAATCGGACTCGATTTGATAGGTTTCNATATATATATATAAATATTAAAGTTATATTCGATATATATATAGTATAATATAGTATAGTATATATATACTAAATGTATTGCACGCACGCTCCGTGGTACACTTAACTGCATATTAATCCCTTGTATTACAAAAGCGTTAATGGCTTACATTTATATTATTTAGACATGCAGTAAATATAAAAGTGAGTTTAATTTTGGTAAAATATTGACACGGAAGTGACCAAAGTTGGTCGCAAAAATAAAATCTGACTTATTTAAATTTTCCAGATAAGCGACCAACGTTGGTCGCTTATCTCCCCATAAAATTTCTCTTTAATAAGCGACCAACATTGGTCGCAAATATTTATACTTTGCATTTTGCGACCAATGTTGGTCGCCATCTGCAAATAGGATATTTTTTTATTTTCCACATAAGCGACCAGCGTTGGTCGCTAAGTTTGCCCAAATGTGACGACCCGGCAAGTCATCTCGTGAGTTACCGCTCCGTTCTCCCCATTTCTGCTTTATTATGCTTCGCTATCCGTATTTTATGTAATCACGTTGAATGGTTTGCGTTCGGAGTAGATTTGGTAAGAAATGAGACACTTAGTCTCTTTCAAGAAGGTTTAAGTTGTAAAAAGTCAACCGGATGTTGACTTAAGTTAGAGGGATCGGATGTGAATTCCGACGATTCGATTAGTTTTGGAAGATGATTTATGACTTAGGAGTGTGATCGGAATTGGTGTTGGAGGTCCCGTGTAGAATTAGGGTTGAATTGGTGGAGTTAGTATTTTGGCGATTTCCGGTTGTTAGGCGAGATTTTGATCCGAGGGTCGGAATGGAATTCCGAGAGTTGCTATAGCTTCGTATGGTGATTTCGGACTTAGGCGTATGTCCGGATTTGAAATTGGAAGTCCGTAGGACAATTCAACGCATTTTGGCGAATGTTGGAAAATAGAAATTTTTTGGAAAGTTTGACTGAGGGGTTGACTTTTTAATATTGGGGTCGGAATCCAGTTTTAAAAAAGTTCATAGATCCGTTATGTCATTTATGACTTGTGTGCAAAATTTAAGGTCAATCGGACTCGATTTGATAGGTTTCGGCATCGAATATAGAAGTTGGAATTTATTAGTTTCATTAGGCTTGAATTGGGGTATGATTCGTGTTTTTAGCATTGTTGGATGTGATTTAAGGCCTCGACTAAGTCCGCAATATGTTTTAGGACTTGTTGGTATATCCGGACGGGGTCCCGAATGGCTCGGGTTTTGCTAATTTCGGGATTTCTTGATATTTTTGATTGTTTTCGCTTGGGCTTTGTTCCCTCAACATATTGTGACGTATTTGTTCTGAATTTGGATAGATTCGACGCACGTGAAGGCCAATTTGAAGGGCAAAGGCGTCGTGGGCTAAGGATTTAGCCGGTTTGAGGTGAGTAATGATCTTAAACGATGTTCTAAGGGTTTGAAACCCCGGATGGCACATCATAGTGCTAAATGAGGTGAGGCACGCGCTCGATGATGAGCGTGGGGTCGTTTACTACCAGGGATTGTGACTTGGTCCGTCCCGATTGATGATTTTACTATATATTTGATTGAAACTTACGTGTTATCATCACGATTTGGGCTGATTGCCATATTCGGGCTTCTTGCTGTTATGTGAACCCTTCAGGGGTATTATTTAGGCTTCGTGCCGGTTATTTGAACCCTTCAGGGGTAATTTATCACTGTCTTCTAACTATTTTGATTTATTTCTTAAATTCAGTTTTGAAATTCCAATGATATTTTTAAATGATTTTAATGGGATCGGGTGGCACGCCGCCACGAGATATGATGTGAATGGATCGGGTGACACGCCGTCACGAGATATGACTTGGCCAGTCATGATATTTTCTCTTACTTCATGTTATTGACTTGATTATTTACATGTTTTACTGTTTCATTATGGATTGTTGTATGCCTTTTGTGTTCCTTACTCTCAGTTGTTATTTATAATTATTACTCACTGAGTTGGAAGTACTCATATTACTCCCTGCACCATGTGTGCAGATTCAGGCGTTATCGGTTCCGCTCCGAGACATTGATTACTACTGTCAAAGCGGCGATTCAGAGACTACGAGGTAGCTGTTGGCGTCCGCAGCCCCGTATCTCTTTTATCTTGTTATTTCCAGTATCTTCGAATAATTGTGCCAAGATATTGTATTAGTAATCTTATTATTAGGACTTTCATTAGTTGCTCATGACTTTGTGACACCCCGGTTCGGGCTGTAGTCGGGATGGTTCACTATATTTTGCCGCAAATTGCTGTTATTAAACCGTAGTTATATTATTTTTGTATTGTTTAATTGTTTGAATGAAGATAAGTTGAATTGGCTGGCCTTGTCTTCAAGAGAGGTGCCATCACGATCATGGTTGGAATTTTGGGTCGTGACACCAAATGTTACCCGTCCTATTGCGACCAACGTTGGTTGCAAAATTTAAACGTGGGTCCACTTTTGCGACCAACTTTGGTCGCCAATTTTGAAATTTCCTTGACCAGATTGGTCTGACCAGTCCGGTCAACATGTTGACGAATTTAGCGACCAATATTGGTCGCTTATTGCTTTAGTTTTTTTTTTTTTTAGTAGTTTTGCGACCAATGTTGGTCGCTTTTTTCGTCAGACCAACGTTGGTCGCTTTTTTCGTCAGACCAACGTTGGTCGCTAATTTTTGGTCGCAAAAATGCTATTTTCTAGTAGTGTGAGTCCACTCGTAATGCATCTGTTTAGATAAAGTTAACCTTTCCATGCAAACAGCTAAACATAACTTTGACTTACAAAGTTGTAAATACATAATTTTCGAGTTGAAAATGTGCAATTAAGAGGATTAACAAAAAGAATAGGAAGGGATATAAACAATTAAGAGGATTTTGATGACGCTTGAGAGAGGTGTTACATCATATCCTTTGAGACCTATTTTATATAAATATATAGATATATTACGATGTGTACTCTTCAAAAGCCAAAAGCTCAGTAGTGTACAAAGAGTTTCAGAAATACAACATTAAAATTATTTCTCATGAGAATACGAACTCATCAAATTTGACATCTAAAAACAGAGTTTAGCCATTTTGATGACTTGATGGGTTTATCTTCTCCGACAATAATGTTCTATCTTAATCCATTACATTCAAGTGAATAACTTTCACATGTTATGTATTCTAAACTTAAGCAACGTTTAAGAGCTCTATTAGGTTTCAGAACTTGGGGGGAGTAAAATACCATTGTCGTTGTTCTATGTGTTGTCGTTCCGAAAATATACTTTTTGAGAAAAGTAACAACGTAAAAATTTTCAAACTGAGACCTCTAATTGAAAGATGAATCCCCTATAACACCTTAGATACTCGATAGTTGGTAATCTCTTATGCTATTCATCTTGGCAATAGAATCATATTTAATGGATATTCATTGTATCAGTACCTAATAAAGAGCAAAAAAGAAAAAGAAAAACCAGCCAGTATAATAAAACCGTCAAATAGAAGAAAACTTACCACAAGATGAATTCGACTAAGCATGTCTTGCCAATGTCAAGATAAACTTTGGGGATAAATGCAACACGTCATTTCATCGCCCTGGGGTTTTCCCAAGCTGAATATGTAGATTAATAAATACATGGTTGAGATATGGTGTAAATAAGGAGTTCAACTTATTCAATATAAATACTAATAAGTTATGCGTCTTTTGTTTTCACGATTTGACAAACTTTATGACAGAATCAGATAAGGAACCTGATCCAATTTGTTCCCTTCTCTCAGAGTAATTAGTCAGATGTCATCTTCAATTCTCAATAAAATCAGAAAAGGGAACAACAGATGGAACATATAGAGATCAGTTCCTCTGGTCACAGTAGAAGTCAACTCTACAGTTGTTAAAGCTGTGGTACTGTACACACAACAGTACAACAACGCTATTGAAGCGTGCAGTGTACCGGATAATCCCTTGCATTATCTTTCATGACCTCACACATAAATTATCAACATGAGACAAGGGGTTTCACTCAACACTTGCAAAATCTAAAACATATACTCTCTCAAGTGTGCAGCCACCTTCATTTCCTATGAGGCATTGAAGAACAAAGCAACGACAGAATAAAGGACCAGTTCCCAACATTAATTATGTCTTATGTCATTTAGTATTGTTATGTCTTTGTTCCATATTATTCACTTGTAATTCCTACACAACTTTTTAAAAGCATTTAGTAGGACATCTTTAAACCATTATTATTTTAGTTGTTTTGACTAGAGTTAGTCAAGTGTGTAGCTTTTTAATAGAGTTATTACAAAGAGACTTACAATAGATTTATTGTAAGGACAGAGGGATTAAGAGTTTAATTCCTAGATTGCAAAGGTTGTAATCTAAAGTTTGCTCACTTAGTGAAGTTGAAATCCTACTAGGGTAGGTCGTGATTTTTAATCCCGTGAGCTGGGAGTTTTCCATGTAGATATTGTTGTGTTCTACTTACTACTGTTACTGTGGGAACTGATAGAGAGCTAGGTTCTCTATACAGTTTGGTGGACCCTTAATTCTCATCAATTGGTATCAGAGCAGGTTCTTTCTAAATGATTAACACCTAGAAAGGATCTTAATGGCCGCTCCACCAAATTTCAAAGAAGGACAATCTACTACAAGACCACCAATATTCAACGGTCAAAACTATGGTTGGTGGAAAATAAGAGTGCATGACTTCATCATGGCCGAGGACTTAAAGCTGTGGGATGTTATTCGTGATGGACCTTTTGTTCCCATGAAAAAAATTGGCGAGGGAACAATTACAATTCTAAAGGTAAGAAAGGAGCACAATGATGCTGATCGAAAGGCCATTGAGAAGAACTTCAGGGCAAAGAAGATTCTTTTTGTGGCATTGGACCGGATGAATACAACTGCATCTCAGCATGTCAGACTGCCAAGGAGATCTGGGAAGCTCTTCAAACTGTACATGAGGGAACTACTCAAGTCAAGCAGTCAAAAATCGACATGCTTACTACTGAGTATGAACTTTTCAAGATGAAGGAGGATGAGTCTATTCATGACATGCACACACGTTTCACTGCCATTATTAATGAGCTTCACTCCCTTGGAGAATTCATCCCTAGAAATAAGTTGGTCCGAAAAATACTCAGTATGTTACCAGGTTCCTGGGAGAGTAAAGTGAATGCTATCACTGAAGCCAAGGATCTGCAAAAGCTGAACATTGAATTCATTGGAAATTTGAAAACCTATGAGATGAAGAAGAAGAAGAAGAAAGATCTTGAAAGAAGAGAGCCCAAAAAGGAGAAGAACCCAGTTCTCAAGGCTAACAATAGTGACTCAAGCGGTGATGACACAGACATGGCTTATCTTACTCGAAGATTCCAGAAAATGGTTCGAAGAAATGGAGGAATTCCCAAGTGAGGAAGCACTAGCAGAAACACCAAAGAAAATGATTGTTGTCATAAGTGCGGAAATATAGGATATTTCATCAAAGGGTGTCCCCTTCACAAGCAGGACCACTACAAACACAATGTTAACAAAGTGGTTAAGAGGAACCTGGACCCTGACAGAAGGTTCAAAAGGAAAGATGCCGCTGACAATGTGGTGAGACAAGCTCTAGCTTCTTGGGGAGATTCCTCCAGTGAATCTGAAGGTGAGGATGATTACGGAGACGCCTCCATGATGGTAGTTGAAAGTGAATCTACAGAGTATGACTCTATATTTGCACTCACGGCAAAATCAGATGATAATGAGGATAATGATGATGATGAGGTAAACTTTCTTGACGTTCAAAGAAACTTAAAAACTTACTCTCAAAAGAAAAGGGTTTCTCTGGCAAATATTTTGATTGATGCTTATCACAACCTCATTAATGATAAAAATGCTTTATTCTGAGAAAATTGGAGAGGTAGAATAAGAGAGAGAATTTGGTGGCTATAGTTGTAAATCTTAAGGAAACAGTGGAAGAAATAACAAAAGAAAACACCCTGTTAAAAATTCAAATAGAAAAATGGATAAACACCCCTAAGGGAAAGAAAGTGGCAAGTGAGGCATAACTAAAGCTGGAAAATGAACTCAAAAATGTTTAACTAAGTCTTATCACTGAACTTGAAAAGAGTAGACAACTTCAGGAGGACTTAAATAAAGTTAAAAATGATCTAGATAGGTCTCTTAAGTGGACCTGGTCCTCAGATATAATCACTTCCATGTATAAAAGTAATGGGGGAACAAGCAAGGAATCGGATTCCATAAGGATAAAGCTCCCTATAATCCACGTAGCAAGTATGTTACTATGATTAATAACTGGCTTTGTACTCATTTTGGTCAAAATGGTTATTACAAGGATTCTTGTAAAGCCAAACTTCAGTCTCAGTAGAAAAACAAAGTTCTTGCTGAAAAAGTACCTACTGTCAGGAACCTGGTTCCCTGAAAAAGAAGATGTGATACTTGCATGGACAAAAAGAAGTCTGATTCACCAATTTCATCATTACAAGGGACCTAAACTCGTTTGGGTTCCTAAGTCTAATCTCAGATTTTTTGTGCAGGCAGTAGTGAGGGAAAGCAGTAAAAGATGATACATAGATAGTGGCTGCTCTAAACACATGACTGGAAGAATGGATGATCTCCTCTCGCTCAAGGCACTGCAAGGTGGGATTGTGTCCTTTAGAAATGGCAAAAAGGGATCCATTTTTGGAGTTGGAAAGATTGAAAAAATACTATCCCACTCAATTGAAAATGCATATTAAGTGAATGGCTTGAAATATAACCTGCAAAGTGTCTCTCAAATCTACGACAAATGAAACAAAGAGGACTTCTTGTTAAAATCTTGTACTGTCACCAACCTCATAACCGGTGAAGTGATTTTGATTGCAAAAAGGTTCAAGAATATCTACATTGCAGACTTTGATTCTTTAAATGGTGGTGATCTTACGTGTCTAAGTGCCATTGATGATGATGCTGAGCTATGGCAATTCGTGGGCTGCCCAAATCAAAGTTCAAGGATCACAAAGTATTTGATGCGTATGTGAAAGGAAAGCAAGTTAGGTCCTCATTCAAACCAAAGAAGGAAATCAGTACCTCAAGGCCACTGGATCTTCTTCACATGGATCTATGTGGACCTATAAGGATACCTAGCAGGGGAGGAAAGAAGTACATCTTTGTTGTTGTTGATGACTACTCCAGATTTACATGGACTCTATTCCTAAGGACCAAGGATGAGACATTTTCAGTGTTTGTTGCCTTTGTGAAGCAGATTCAAGTGAAAATGAGCTATAATGTTGTGAACATTAGATCTGATCATGGAATCGAGTTTGACAATGCCAAGTTTGATGAATTTTGTGCTGAAAATGGTATAAGTCATAATTTTTCTACTCCGGGAACACCTCAACAAAATGGTGTTGTGGAGAGAAAAAATAGAACCAACGAAGATATAGCCAGAACAATGTTAATTGACAATGGAGTGCCAAAGAGCTTTTGGGCTGAAGCAGTGAACACTGCTTGTAATTTGATAACAGATGCATGATCAGGTCCCTCCCAGACAAGACTCTGTATGAACTGCTTAATGCGAGAAAGCCAAAACTGACTTATCTGAGAGCGTTTGGATGCAAAACCTTTGTCTTTAATAATGGTAAGGATGTTTTAGGAAAATTTGATGCAAAAAGTGATGAAGAAATCTTTCTTGGTTATTCTTCTCAAAGCATTGCATACAAAGTCTACAACCAAAGGACTCAATGTGTAGAAAAAAGTGTACAAGTGATGTTTGATGAATCACACTACTCAGGTGGGAAGGATTCACATGATAAGGATGAACAAGATGGTAATTTCTCAAAGGTTACTGGAGAGCTTATAGATTTGGAAAATGGGAAGACGGATCTAACGAGTCAAGTCAACAAGGATAAAGAAGAAGATGCAGCAGAACTTCCAGTTGAATCGGAGGAACCTAGTCCCTATATCATCACAACTAAAGCAGAAAACATAGTTGTTGATGCTATATTAGGTACTCCTGATGCAGAACAAAGAAGTGGCATTCATACTTCCATTGATGCCAATGATGGGTCAAATATGTAGGAACCTGGTCCCTCACACTCTGAAGTTCAGGTGTCTAACTGGAAGCGCAGGAGTTCACATCCTCTTCAAAATGTGATCAGTCATCTGGACTCTAGTAATCAAACTAGATCTAACGCAAGAAATAGGTTTACCTTCTCAGCCTTCTCGTCTCAAATTGAGCCTAAAAATATCAAGGAGTGTTGAAAGATGCTAACTGGATTACTGCTATGCAAGAAGAGCTTCATTAGTTTGAAAGAAACAAAGTGTAGCACCTGGTTCCCCGGTCTTCGGATAGAACATTAATTGGAACCAGGTGAATATTCAGAAACAAAATTGATGAGTTTGGCAATAAAACAAGAAACAAAGCTCAATTGGTGGTCCATGGTTAAAATCAAGAAGAAGGAATTGATTACGATAAAACGTTTGCTTATGTTTCCATAATGGAGGCCATCAGAATTCTCATTGCATTTACATCCCATATGGAATCTAAATTGTTCCAATGGATGTTAAAAGCGCATTTCCGAATAGGTATTGAAGGAGGAAGTTTCTTTCAAGCAACCACCCGGTTTTGAATGTCATGAATATCCTGAACATGTCTTCAAACTAGACAAAGCTCTATATGTTTTGAAGCAGGCACCTCGTGCATGGTATGAGAGATTGTCCAGGTTCCTTCCTGAGAATGGCTTCACTAGAGGGAAATTTGACAACACTCTGTTTCTGAAGAAACAAGGGAGGAACTCGCTGAGTGTGCAAGTCTATGTTGATGACATCATTTTTGGTGCAACAAATGATTCCCTTAGTGAGGAGTTTGCAAAGCTCGTGGGAGGTGAATTTGAGATGAGCATGATGGGGGAACTAAATTTCTTCCTTGGGTTACAAGTAAAGTAAACCTCAAAAGGAACAATGATAAGTCAACAGAAGTACATCAAGAAGCTGCTGAAAAGATTTGAAATGGAAAGCTCAAAGACCATTGATACTCTAATTGCTACTGCTACTCGTCTAGACATGGACAAACCCAGTCTCTCTGTAAATGAAACTATGTATAGGGTATCATTGGATCACTTCTGTACCTGATAGCCAGCAAACCTGACATTATGTTTAATGTTGGGTTGTGTGCTAGATTTCAATCAAGTCAAAAAGAATCTTATTTGAAGACTGCCAAGAGAATCCTGAGGTATCTCAAGGGAAGAGGACTTATTCCTCTACTACCCCTCACGAGATAATTTTGACTTAATTGGGTATGCTGATTATGCTAGATATCTAGTGGGTAAAAAGAGTACATCTGAAATGGCACATTTTCTAGGGTCATACTTGATCTCATGGGGTACAAAGAAACAAAACTCTGTAGCCCTTTCTACTGCAGAGGCTGAATATATGGCAGTTGCTTCCTGTTGTGCCCAATTATCATGGATCAAGCAGCAACTGGAAGATTTTGGTGTGTTTTCAGACTGCGTGCCATTATTGTGTGATAACACAAGTGCTCTCAACATAGCAAAGAACCTGGTTTAGCATAAGAGGACAAAGCACATTGATGTACGATGCCTCTTCTTGAGGGACAATGTTGAAAAAGGACTCATCTATATGAAATTTTGCAAAACAAAGGACCAGGTAGCAGATATTTTCACCAAAGCACGAAGCAGAGAACATTTTGAAAGAAATCGTCTGGAGCTAGGGCTGATCAAGCTGAACTGAGAACCTGTTCCCTCGATGATTGGCTATGAAAGGATGGTAAGGTAAATTGCTAAAAGTGTTTTCTGGCGACTTCTAACTCAATTCTATACCGTTATAGGTAGACACGCATGGCAAAATAAGGAAAAAAGTGGCAGATGAAATTGTAATTATTTGGAGTTTGATGCTCATATTTTCAAAAATTATCAAGGAACCGGATCCCATGACTCAGGCTAGTAGTTCCTTTTACACCTATATGCATTTTAAACTGCTAGAGTGCTACGTCATTAATTGCTTCCACCTCTTCCGTCACTTTTTAAACCCAAATAATGCACCCATTACAAACCGACCCGATGTCACGACCAATTTAGGATTGTGACCAGCGCTTAGAAGCAAGTGCTCCCAAGTAAGCATCATCGGAAATTTTACAGAAAATCGAATAAAGTTTCCCCTATTTTTGGACCATCTCAAAAACTTTCCTGTCTCAAATCAACAACCAAACATCCTAATATTATACCAAACAATTGACAACTTGTCAATTAACCAATACAAGTCTCCACCATAACTAAACCACCAACAAACCACTAGAAATACTAATTTATCTCCAACTTTGATAAATAAGAACGATACTCAACATAAGACTATAATAACGAAAGAATACGCATGACACTAAAATAATGACTATGGAGCGACTCTAAGAGTTCAATGAAAAGACCATAACAATAAGTAAAACCTCTGCCCACGCGAACAAGTGCGAGGCTCATCGAGAAATATCAACCTGTGCGCTCTAATTAATGAGATCTCGCCCGCGTCAACTGCTGTCTCTATAAGAAAATTAGCGGGGAATGAGTCGCTAGATCAGTGAGTAATAACACTTAACCACAACCGTTTTTATTTGGGGACATGTCAGAAACATGCTAGTATCTCAAAGAGAAAATAACATAAAAATAATGCCCTTTCAGAAACAATAAATAATTTTTCAGTCTCATCACGCTTTTCTTGCAGTAAAATATAATTAACAATTCAGAAATAAGCTCAGTAACCACTGTATAATATCAGTATTCACATTTTGGGAGATTTCAATGAACGGATCATATTAATCGGTATAACTGTGGACTTCTTTACTAGAAGTCATATATAACGATAGTCCCTACTCGAGGAAAATCGGTAACGGTATGCTAGTTCTACCTTCCCACTAGCGAGGGCTATAACGGTAATCAATAATTACAAGGTGAATCAGGTCTAACGAACTCGCCATTAGCTACGGGATCCTTCAATGTCTACTCCCATTTATACTTGTCTCTGTAATCCGTATATACTCGTAGAAACTATTTTAAAACAATATAGGGCATTTCAGTTCTTATCAAATCATATAATTTCCTTTCGATAACAGTAATTTCAAGTAACGATAAAACAGATCTAGTGACAACGAAAATATTTAAAAATCACGATACTCATCTCAAATAACAATTTCGGTTTTATATCGAGTAAAAGACTTGTCCCACATGCAACTCAAAATAATCGGTAACATATTCATATTAAAAATCATGAGTAAATCATATAAGTTATGAAAACACAAATTGCAGTAAGATTACTACTCACAGTACTTGTGCCGAATTACCCAAACGCGTCACCTCAAGCAATATGTAGGACTTCCTTCGATCAGTCTGGAGTTTATCACAAAAATACACCAGAAATTTTCTGATTTTTAAGCCTTTTTCTCCATAAAATTCCAGTGAGAAGCTATCCAAAATAAAGAGCAGTCAATCTGCCACTTTTGATTACAAAATTCTCGTGAAATCAAACTCTCAAGATTACCCAAGCAGTTGCGGACTTGCGGCGAACAAGCTTGAGAAAACAGAAACTTTATTTCTTTCGTTTCTTCCTTTCTTTGCTCGTTTCTTTTTTTTTTTTTCGTTTGCTGAAGCTTTTTGCTTCGTTCTAACCCTTTTCTTCTTTTTCCTTTCTGCCAGATTTTCATCTGGTGGCTTGGGCCCTTTTGTTTGTTTTTTTTTTTTAAATCCTACTAGGCGAAGGACGCAAATCCCTTTTTTGTTTTAGTTTGACTAGGTTTTCTTCTATTTATTTTATTTTTGTTTTATTAGTTTAATTTTTCCCTTTATTATTTCTTTTTGTTTTGGACTTAAATTATTTTCTAAATATCCAATATATCCTCACTTAAAATATTGGGGTATTACACCCGACTACCCGTCTCTTCTCTCACACCCATTTGTAACCGGTCCACCCGTTACTTTATATACCCAAAAAAGTGAGTCTTTCTTCTCTCACTTTCTATATCTAACACTAACATCTCGCAAACCCTCTTCTTTGTATCTTCTTGATCTCAAAATCAAACATGACCTAACTACAAACTCAGTCCCCTAAAGCCACTAAAGAAACCTTTATTGTATCTCCGTCTCACGAAGAACAGCCGTCTGGATCGAAGCCACAACTCTTACCCACTAAAGCCATAATTTCTAACCAACCCTCATCCCCAGTCCCTTCCCCTACACCATCTTGCTTTGGTCCCCATCACTCCCGAAAAAGCCTAAATTCCAAAAAGTTCGTTGTTTCTCCCTCTCCATCTGCTGCTACAGAGAAAGTCGAATCAGAAAGGACCACCTCTACTTCTTACTTTTTTCAAACCATAGAAGAAATAATGAAAGGAGATAAAGGGGTAGAAGTTTCAAGTCAGCGTGTTGTGGAAGGGCTTGTGGATGAAATGCTGGTTCCTGGTCTGATTTATGGTGTACCTGCCTCGGGTCCTTCTGATACTCCAAGGGTTCAGGGGAATGATCCCAATATCTCGCCAATATCAGGTGATGCTTCATTCTCTTCTATTGGTACAACATTGTTGGGCACTAAGGGTGAGACAGATGGGAGTGATGCACTTAAAACATGCTCTAGCTCTCTTGAAAAAGAGCCTATAGCTCTCTTGAAAAAGAGCCTATTGTTTTTATGGAAAGTTTGGTTGGGGTTTCTATTTCTGATGATGTAGGTGCACAGACTCAGGAGGGAGAAAGGGGTAATGGGACCAGGTGCCTCAAAGACACCAAGCCGGTCAGCACAACAGGGGAGCCTACAGGGGGACTTGTTCCCTCTGCCCAAGAGGAGTTTTTTGCTCTTACTTGGGATGAAACTCCTAGTTCTACAAGAGGGCCCCTGTACAGTGTTGGCCCTACCTCTTTTGCTCACCATGTTACAGTCCCTTTGGAGGTTGCGTATCTTGATATGAAGTCGGTGTATGAGGGAGAACCTAGTGATAGTGAGGATGATCTTGATGATCTATCTGTGGCGCAGTTCATAGCTTCTAGGAGTGGTGGGAAGGCCACAAAGGATCCTGTTCCAAAACGTCCCACCACTAGGCAGCAGAGGAAGGTTGCACTTGACAGTTCCTTGAAAGAGAATAAGGAGAAGAAGAGGAGAATAAAGATGGCAAAAAATAGGCTACTTGATGAGGAGGATGAGCCTCCGGCTAATGTGGTAGAGGTTTATGAAGGAAATGAGGAGACCATTCAGGAACCTGCTCCTCTTGTCAGGAAAACCTCAAAGAATGCAGTTTCTATGAAATAAAAGAATGTTCTATCTGAGAAAGATATTGAAGTTGGTGAAGAAGAAAATGTGGAGAAGGAGAGTGTAGAAAATAACAAGTCTCTCAAAAAGGGACCGAGTAGCAGTGAGGAACCTGGTTCTTCAAATAGGGCAAGAGTAGAATTATCTAAGCTTAAGAGGAAAGCAAATTTGAAGAAGCAGAAAATCTTGTGGGGGAGAGTGTTTGATTCTAAAATTCTTGATCGGTCAGGCATGAGGCAGCTGGTGTAGATTTGTGACTTCCAGAAGTAATCATCTTTTTGACATCAAGAGTCCAAAAGTGTATGAAGAGGAGGTACGCATTTTTTATGCTGACTTGTTTGTAGTAGAAGGGAAACCAATTTGTCTTAAGATAAATGGGAAAGATTTTGTGATAGATGAGGCTATACTTGGGGAGATTCTTGCGGTGCCTACTGAATGGGTGTTAATTGTAGAGGGAACATGTTCCCCTGATTTCAAGAAAACAATCATCAAGCCTCGAGCTGTTCAGGCGGGAGAACAAGTGTTCAAGAAGGAACTTCTGCCAGAATACTAACTGCTATTTGAATTGGTGAACAAAGTGCTGCTATGGGCTCTATAGCAGACTTGGTTCTTCTGGAAGCACTAGACTCTTACACTCCCATCAATCTGCCTAGAATTATGATTGAGCATATGAAGAAGGTGGTAAATTTCAAAGATGGCAATCATGGTCTTCCATATGATTTCCTCCTCACTAAGGTTCTAGAACACTTTGAAGTCCCTTTGGGAAAAGCATCAGTGGGGACTCGCGAGCAAATGTGCACCATGACTACCTTGGAGGAATGTGAGTGTGTGGATAAGAAGGGCTATATAGGAAGCAACTCCACTATTTCTCAGCTCATCAATGCTCAAGATGCTGCAAATGAATAAATTAAGCGTCTAAAGGCACAGAATACTATTCTTGAGACTAAGTTTAATTAGGCCAGCGAGGAACCTAGTTCCAGCACTGCTCAGGGTGAAGAGATAGCTTGCCTGAAAGCTGAAAATACAAAGTTGAGGAACTAAGTGGAGAATATAAAAGAGCAGTTGATCAACGATCAAAGGACTGCTAATGCTCATATGGATAGCCTCATCAAGGCTCTTGCTCTCTAGCCCTTTCTGCACCCCATCTAGTGTCCCATATCATGCGGCTTTGCCAGTTCCTTCATAATCTTGCCTTGTATTTTTGTTATCCTTCCTTATTGACTGTGGCACTCTAGTTTTTGTTTGGATTGTATATGTGTATAATTATGGTACTGCTACTGTATTTTTCTTCTTTCCTTAATTAATGAGCATCGTTGTCCATTTACTGCAATGTTATACTCTTGCGTTCTCTTTTTAGTCATGATGTATGCACACAAGTGGCATGAGTTAATTTGCTAGACTTCTTTTTGCATTCACTTATCTCATTTTTTTAATGATGCCAAAAGGGGGAAGAATAGAACTGAAAAGGGAGGAAAAAGGTTCTCAGGGGAAATATCAATTCTAAGTTTGTCATCATCAAAAAGGAAAAAATTGATAAGTTATGCGTCTTTTGTTTTGACGATATGACAAACTTCATGAGAGAACCAAATAAGAAACCTGATACAATTTGTTCCCTTATCTCAGAGTAACAAGTCAGATGTCTGGTTTAATTCTTAATAAAATCATATAAGGGAACAACAGAGGAAACATATAGGGATCAGTTCCTTTGGTCATAGTAGAAGACAACTCTACAGCTGTTAAAGTTATTGTACGATACACGCAACAGTACAACAGCACTGTTGAAGTGTGTTGTGTGCCGGACAATCCCTTGCATCATCTTTCATGACCTCACACATATATTATCAACATGAGACAAGGGGTTTCACTCAACACTTGCAAAATCTAAAACATATACTCTCTCAAGTGTGCAGCCGCCTTCATTTCCTCTGAGGCATTGAAGAACAAAGCAACGACAGAACAAAGGACCAGTTCCCAGCATTGATTATGTCTTATGTCATTTAGTATTGTTATGTCTTTGTTCCATGTTATTCACTTGTAATTCCTACACAACTTTTTAAAAGCATTCAGTAGGACATCTTTAAACCATTATTATTTTAGTTGTTTTGACTAGAGTTAGTCAAGTGTGTAGCTTTGTAATAGAGTTATTACAAAGAGACTTACAATAGAGTAATTGTAAGGGTGGAGGGATTAAGAGTTTAATTCCTAGATTGCAATAGGTTGTAATCTAAAATTTGCTTAGTTAGTGAAGTTGAAATCCTGCTAGGGTAAGTCGTAGTTTTTAATCCCGTGTACTGGGAGTTTTCCACATAAATGTAGTTGTGTTCTTTACTTACTATTGTTACTGTAGGAACTGATAGAGAACCAGGTTCTCTATACAGTTTGGTGGACCTTTAAGTCTCATCATATACAACACATCTCTGACCAACTTGCAAGATTATTTCTGATAATATATCATATTTGAGATGGTAAACAAAAAAATGATAGTATGTAATTCTTTTCATAATAAAAAGGATTTGCCTTTAATTAATCGATACAATATTTTGCTAAAGCTCAATTACAGGAAAAAAAATTGACTACGGATCTAAATATACAATTCAATGTACCAATTTATGCACAAAGATAGAAGGGATTGTTGAAATAGGTATGGTTTGAAAAATAGAAGAGAAAGAGTAGTATCATGACACAAAGTCAAGCAGCATACAAGTAGTAACTTACATTAGAAGTCAACGTCCATCTAGCAGTGGCAATTTTTTTATACATCTTTCAAATATAAGCGTAGTATTCGAAACCAGTTTGATTTTCATCCTAGTAGTTCGATTCTTAAAAGTAATTCAAACAGACATAAATAATTCGAATCGTAATTAAGATTGTGTTAGAATAATTTTGACGGACTTAGAGTTAATTTCGGAAGCTATGTTTTAAAAAATAGATTTCAAATATCATGTCTGTATTGTTGGATAAAGCTCTGCTTCTTCGGTACGGTAGGACTTTTGAACCTTTATGCGCTTTTCCTTGTTCGTTATGCTGCTCTTCACTTGGTAAAAATCATTGAGAAGATCATGTAAGTTGATTACCTTCTCCCTATAGAATACAAAGTTGAAATAAAAAACATATAGTATAAAAGAGTACTTACTGATTGCCTCATGACTCAACTCTTATTGCACTTCCATCTACTTTTTGTCACTAATTTTAACTGGACAACCCATCTCTTAATTTTCTAATGCAAATTAGAAACTAAATGGTGGCAACTTTTGGCGGTAATAATGTTACACACAGACTATGAAGCGTTAGTAATTTTCTTTTTTTAATTAAATAGAAATGGTCTCTTGATTTTGAAATGTGAAGGAACACGTGTGAAAAATTATTTTGCTAATCTGAAGGATCCTTTAATTCAAGGCGTCGTTTATTTTGGTTTATAAATAAATAGTTCTATTCTAATGGCCAGATAATTGTTTTAAAAATTAGTACTAATAAAAGGACACAACTATTTAGAAAGACACACTATAAATTTATTTTTAAATATTTTTTAATTGTAATTATAAAATATAAAATATGATTTTATTAGAAGGGTAATTTGGTAATTTAAATTTTTAATTGGGAATTTTTCACTTTTAGAGTGTGTGTGTTAAGGCTGTAAAGTGGGCCGGTTTGGGCCCGGGACCGGCACGGGCCCGCGGTCCTGGTGGGCCTAACGGGCCTAGTGGTCTGGTCCCTAGTGGTCCTGGGCTTTTTAACGGGTAAGGCCCGTCACGGGCCGGGTAGAACAAAAGGCCCGGCAGGCCCGGGACCGCCAGGCGGGCCTGGTCCGGACCCAACGGTAAAATTCTAAAAAAAAAAAAAAAAAAAAATTTAAAAAAAATAGCCAACGGCCAGATTTTTAAAATCTGGCCGTTGGAGCTTCAATTTGACCGTTTGAGCTTCAGAAAATAGTCATTTTGGCCCCCAAACTTTAATTTAACCCCAAACTTTTTATAAATACACTTTTTACCTATTCCCACCTATAAATACCCCCCCATTCTTTCATTTTTAACTCACAAATTCTCTCAATCTCTCTCAATCTCTCTCTAATTATTTTCATAAGTGCTTACTTTATTATTTTAATTTCGTGAAAAATTGTGAAGTTGGTGAATTGAAGTATTAAAGTCTTCAAGTCTTCAACAATATTCAATTTTCAAGAAGTTGTTCGTCAATTCGGTAACCTCGTTCGAACTCTTTAATTTTTAATATATTGTTGTGTTTGTTTTAATTAGTTTAATTATAATTAATATGGATTTTTCATTGAAAAAAATATTTGGTGGTAAGGGCAAGGAAAAATCTAAAATTGGCCAATCTAGTAGCCAAGCTACTCCTCCTACCCCTGTTACCCGTCCTTCTCGACCTATTATTCTAGATAGTGATCACCTTTGTTTTTAATTTTCCGATAATCAATATTATCATGATGTTGCACCCGATAATCAATTAGATGACCAAACGATGAATGCTTTTTATGGTAATGAAACTATATTTGAAAATAATGTTTTAGATGAAACACCTACTAGTCCTAATAATAACCCAACTGATGACCCTCCTGTAGTAACCCCTACATTTGATAGAAGACCTCCTAGACGGGCCAAACCATCTCTTGTTTGGCACTTTTTTACTCAATTAATAGAAGAAAACAAAGCTAAGTGTAAAAGTTGTGGGTCTTTGTTGGCACATAAATATACTGGCAACCGTAGCGGT
>MCJB01000667.1:0-18000 GCA_002018475.1 Nicotiana obtusifolia | reverse complement strand
GAACTGAGTACCTCTATCTGAAATGATAGAAACTGGAACACCATGCAGCCGAACAATCTCTCGGATGTAAATCCTTGCCAACCGTTCTGAAGAATAGGTAGTACACATAGGAATGAAATGCGCGGACTTGGTCAGCCGATCCACAATCACCCAAATAGCATCGAACTTCTTCAAAGTTCGTGAGAGTCCAACAACAAAGTCCATAGTGATCTGCTCCCATTTCCACTGGGGAATAGCTATCTGCTGAAGCAAACCACCCGGCCTCTGATATTCATATTTTACTTGCTGACAGTAGAGACACCGAGCTACGAATCCCACAATATCCTTCTTCATCCTTCTCAACCAATAATGTTGCTTCAAATCCTGGTACATCTTTGCAGCACCCGGATGAATGGAATACCGTGAGCTATGGGCCTCCTCCAGAATCAACTCTCGGAGCCCATCCACATTAGGTACACAAATCCGACCCTGCATCCCCAACACTCCATCGTCGCCGATGGTCACATCTTTAGCATCATTATGCTGGACTCTGTCCTTAAGGACAAGCAAATGCGGATCATCATACTGACGCTCTCTGATGCGATCATATAACGAAGATCGAGAAACCACGCAAGCCAATACCCGGTTAGATTCTGAGATGTCTAATCTCACCAGCCTATTAGCCAAGGTCTGGACATCAACTGCGAGAGGTCTCTCTCCAACTGGAATGTATGCCAAACTCCCAATACTCACTGCCTTTCGGCTTAAAGCATTGGCCACCACATTGGCCTTTCCCAGATGGTATAGTATAGTAATATCGTAATCCTTGAGCAATTCTAACAACCTCCGCTGCCTCAATTAAGATCTTTTTGCTTGAACAAGTGTTGAAGGCTACGATGATCAGTGAACACTTTACAGGATACACCGTACAAGTAGTGCCTCCAAATCTTTAAAGCATGCACTGTGGCAGCAAGCTCCAAATCATGCACAGGGTAGTTCTTCTCATGAGGCTTCAACTGGCGAGAAGCATAAGCAATAACTCTACCCTCCTGCATTAGTACACAACCTATACCAATTCTCGAGGCATCACAATATATGGTATACGAACCTGAGGCTGATGGTAGAACCAATACTGGAGCCGTGGTTAGGGCTGTCTTGAGCTTTTGAAAGCTCTCCTCACACTTGTCCGACCATAAAAATGGATCACCCTTCTGAGTCAATTTGGTCAAGGACGATGCAATAGATGAGAATCCTTGAACAAACCGGTGATAACAGCCTGCCAACCCGAGAAAGCTATGAATCTCGGTGACTGAGGACGGTCTAGGCCAACTCCTGACCGCTTCTATCTTCTTTGGATCAACCTGAATACCCTCGCTGGACACTACGTGCCCCAAGAAATCCACTGAGTCGAGCCAAAACTCACACTTGGAGAATTTTGCATAAAGCTTCTCCTCCCTCAATCTCTGCAATACAACTCGCATATGTTCTGCGTGCTCTTCCTGGCTACGGGAGTACACCAGAATATCATCAATAAATACCACCACGAACGAATCCAGATAAGGCCGAAATACATTGTTCATTAACTGCATGAACGCTGCTGGGGCATTGGTCAGCCCGAAAGACATAACAAGAAACTCATAATGGCCATATCTAGTCCGGAAAGCAGTCTTAAGAATATCTGCATCCCTGATCTTTAACTGGTGATATCCTGAACGGAGATCAATCTTAGAGAACACTCGTGCTCCTTGAAGCTGGTCAAATAAGTCATCGATACGAGGCAAAGGATATTTGTTATTGATTGTTACTTTGTTCAGTTGCCTATAATCGTTGCACATTCTCATCGTGCCATCTTTTTTTTTCACAAATAGAACCGGTGCACCCCAAGGTGACACACTAGGCTGAATGAACCCTTTATCTAGGAGTTCCTGAAGTTGCTCCTTTAATTCTTTCAACTCCGCTCGTGCCATTCTATACGGTGGAATAGAGATGGGCTGAGTGCCCGACACCAGGTCAATACCGAAATCAATATCCCTGTCCGGTGGCATGCCCGGCAGGTCTATAGGAAATACATCAGGAAAATCCCGCACCACTGGAACAGAATCGATGCTTGGAGTCTCAGCTCCAACATTCCTTACAAATGCTAGGTATGCAAGGCAACCTTTCCCAACCATACGCTGGGCTTTCAAGGATGATATCACCCTACTAGGAATACAATCAGTCACGCCACGCCACTCGATCCGCGGCACACCCGGCATAGCCAAAGTAACTGTCTTAGCATGACAGTCTAAAATAGCACGACATGGAGATAGCCAATCCATGCCCAAAATAACATCAAAATCCACCATGCTTAATAGCAATAGATCCACTCGGGTCTCCAGACCCCCAATAGTTATTACACACGATCAGTACACATGGTCCTCAACAACAGTATCGCCCACCGGGGTTGACACATGAACAGATAAAGCAAGAAACTCCCGGGGCGTACTCAAATAAGGAGCAAAATATGATGACACATATGAATAGGTGGAACCGGGATCAAATAATACAGAGGCATCTTTATGGCAGACTGAAACAATACTTGTAATAACGGCATCAGAAGCACTGGCATCTGTCCTGCCTGGAATAGCATAGAATCAAGCCTGGCCACCGCCTGCTCGACCTCCCCCTCTAGGGCGACCTCTAGCTACCTGACCACCGCCCCTAGCTGGCTGAGCGGGAGATAAAGTAACTGGAGCAGAAGTCGAGGGTTGACCCCTCTATTGGAATGATCTAGCTCCATGATGAGGACAATATTTCCGTATGTGGCCCATCTCGCCACACTCATAACAGTTCACTGGTGCTCTAGCAGATGCATTCGGTCTAGACGGACCCTGGGCTGACGGAGAATGAGCTGGAAGGACGCTAAGTGTTGACTGGCCCTGCTGCAACCCATGATAGCCACGACCTGCAGATGCCCCACTATACCCTGGGCTTACTGACTGAGCAGGCCTGAATGAACGGCCTCTACCTTGCTGAAACTGGCCTCTCGAAGGAGTACCACTAAAATTACCCGATCCTCGAGGCCTCTTAGCCTCCCTCTCCTCTCGCTCCTGACGGCGAACCGTCTCAATCTCGTGAGCTATATCAACCACTTCCTTGAAAGTAGCACCCAATACTCTCTCCCTGCTCATAAGAATACGGAGATGGTAGTTAAGGCCATCCACAAACCTCCTGATCCTTTCACGATCAGTCGGAACCATCCAGACAGCATGTCGAGCCAATTCAAAAAATCTTGACTCGTATTGCGACACAGTCATATCCTCCTGTCGCAGCCATTCAAACTGTGTACGCAGCTCCTCTCTGCGGGACTGCGGCACACACTTCTCCAAGAAAAGAGTGGAGAACCGTTGCCAAGTATGGGGGGCTGCATCAACCGACCTACGTCTCTCATAAGCCTCCCACCAATTAAAGGCAGCTCCCGTGAACTGAATGTGGTAAATGCCACACCACTAGACTCAAGAATCCCGGCTGTCCGAAGCATTTGCTAACACTTATCACGAAAACCTTGGGCATCCTCGCCCTCAGCACCACTGAATGACGGAGGCTGGAGTCTGCCAAACCTCTCAAGACGACGCTGCTCATCATCCGGCATAACAGGTACTATGAATTCCTGAGCTGATGCAACTGGCTGGTCTGGAAGTACCCCCGGCATCTATAGTCCCTGGGACTACCTGCTCAGGTGTATGGGCAACTGGAGTTTGATTGCCTCCCCCGGCCTATGAAGTAGTTGCCGCTGCGTTGGCTGAAACCGCCTGAGCTAGGCCAGTGCAAACGGTTAAAATCTGAGCGAAGGTCTCCTGAAGACCTGGAATAGCTGCAGGCACAGCTGGTGCCTGAACTGGGGCTGCTGGAGCCTATTCCTGAGCTGGGGCAGCTGGTGGATCAACAGAGCCTATTCTCAACTCAATTATGTGTGCTTGCTTGACTTGAGATTTGAACAGAACTGTCTTGATTGAGTCATGTGCAATGTGCGAGTAAGGTTTTGTGATTCTCTGTGCTATCCTGTGTAGTCTAAAACTTGCCCTGTGTGTTAATTGAAGCGAAATTGTAAGTTGGACTAATGTAGGAGATGATATAGGCATTTTCTTGCTTGATTATGGATGTGCTTGTCACATCAAAATAAAATTGTCCGTTGCTAGCTCCTTTGAGCCTATAGGCCTTTTCTTTGGTACCCACATTACGAGCCATTCCCTTGTTTTGTTCCTGAATTGATCCTGTTTGAACCTTTACCTCCTAAGGCACTTAGTCGCTAAAAGAAGTAAGGGTAAAGATTGGGGATTTTCTTGCTTTTGAGTGGAACCATGGAAGGAACTGTTGGTGCACTAAAGTTGAAATTAAGAGTCACTAGCTGATGAGTTAATGTATGGAGTGTCAAAAAGAAAAAAAAAAGAGAAAAAACGAAAAGAAAAAAAGAAGAAAGAAAAGAAAGAAAAAAATAGAAAAAAAATGATAGTGAATAATACATAGAAAACACTTCCAATACCTATTGATTTGTGCTAGTGGAATGATAGAAGTGCTTAATTGAAAGAGGAGGGCTACGTATATGAGACAAGTGCATTGAATGAAAATAAAAGGTGCTCGAGCTGTGAGTGTAGTGTATTGAGTGCTTAGGAGGACTAGTCACTATTCCTAAATATATCCTACACGTCCCTTAGCCTACATTACAACCTTAAAAGTCCTAATTGATCCTAGATTTGACTAGCTTAATTAGTAGAGATCTACACTACGGGCAAGCGTATGGTACGACCATGGAAAGCATATGAATTCTTTTTGAGAGTGAGTGAATTTTTTTCAATTGTGCGATATCTTTAATCTATGTTCACTCTTTTGTTATGGTAAGGGCACATGATTTCATGAATGATTGGTAATGTTGTAAATTTTCTTGTTGGGTAAGTGCATGAATTGAGATTGCTTAATGGTTGCAAGTCGACTCTTGAGGTTGGGTGGTGACAAATAGGTTGTTGAATTTTAGTGAATTATTATACTTGGGTAGACTTAACGGGAAAAATATGGATTATTTGTGTGTTCATGCTTATTTGCCTGTGTTGATCATGTTCAAGAGTTTGGTGTGTGGTTATAAAAGTCGAATGCTCCTTTATGATATGAAGTTGTACGTAGTTGGGAGGTTGTTAAATAATCTCATTGCTCGAGGACGAGCAAGAGTCTAAGTGTGGGGTGTTGATGTTTAGTGAAAAGTATATATATTTCTATATATATCACCTCATATTTGGCTTTTGTTTTGTGAAAGTGGGATGTTAATTGCTACGATTCATGTTAATTTGAAGTGTTTTTATGTGTAGGAATGAGTCGGGAGCAATTGCGGGTGAAACGAGCAAGAATTAAGCGAAAACAGAACAAAAACGGACAAGGGGGCAATTGGGCGCCACCTGTGGCACTGAAGACATAAGGGCACTGGACATAGCGCCCTGGTGGGCGCCTGGCGCTACACAGGGCGCCGATGACGCGTATCTCGCCTATTTTGCCTAGTACACTGTTATTTGCGTCCCTACACCTCCCGAACACCTATATAAAGAAGTCTAAACCTAATTGGAGGGGGCAGACGTGATTTTGGGAGCAAAAACACAACACGAAATCAAGCGGAAGCAAAAATTCTCAGTTTCTTCATCTTTTCTAGTATTTTATAATTGATTCAAAAACTTATATTTTAGCTTGATTAGATCATGAGTGGCTAATCACCCATTGTTCTGGGGTTGTGATTAGCCATGAATATTGTTGTTTTATATTAACTTTACCTTGATTATAATTCACTAATATATGGTTGTTTCTTTAATTATGTGTTTAATTGCTTAATTGTTTGGCCAGTAGTTAGGTTCTATCTACTATCTATGCTATGCTTGGGAAAACCATGTTTAGATTAGAGAAGAGTTGAAGAGAGCATGATCTTAACCTTTAGGGGGAGCGGATTCATGGTTAGGATAGGAATATACCTAATCACCGTGCTTAATTAAATATCGTGATCTTATTGCATTCTTAATAGGTTGATTCCATAGGAATATAGGCGTTGATATATTGAGAATAGGCGAGTAGTACTTCGGGAGAAGGCTATGAGAATACTTATCGATTAATTAGCAACCATGAGTGAATTATATGAAAGGGAGAGTTAATTAGAACACAATAAGATTGGTAAATTAATCACAACCCTGGAATGTTTGTCTCTATTGATTAAACAATAATTAATTAGTTGTTCGATAATTTAGTTATAACTTAGAGCTGTAGTTTAGCGTAATCAAACTATTGAACTTGAATTTTGCTTGATTGAATAGCAATATTAGTGTGTTAGTAAGTAGTTGATTTAAGTCCCTGTGGGTATGATATCTGGATTCAAAATCCTATATTACTTGTCGACCACGTATACTTGCGTGTGCGTTAGGGAGAAACAATTGACTATACATCCTATAGGCATACTTGCTATGCTACAAATAATTTCACCTTCAGGGGAGTCATTCTACGTGGTTAATACATCAACAGCTAGCAAAAGACAAACATATGAACTTATTTACTAACTTTATCAAAGGTTTTGTACTTCATAAGGATCTTATTAAACAGAGTTTTCTTTAAGCAGGTTTAAATTGTTAGAACAAGTTATAGAACCTTACAAAACATCCTCAGAACAGTCCCTTCAGCAACAAACAAACAACATGGTGGAAACTTCATTACACACTAACAATCCATGCTAAAACATCTTCACTCAAGATTAACACAAGGAATCATGCTACCAGTAAGGATAACTAAGGCCATAATCATGAATAGAATGGTCAACTTTCACCCCTATGTAAATCCAATAGGTATGACATCTAATAGTATCCAAATAAACCTCCAAGTTATCAGGGCTAATAGTATTCAATTATATCAGTGAAGAAGACCTTCTAGATAGTATCTTCAAACATCAAATGATCATGAGATAACAACAAAACACTTACTTCACATCTAGCCAAGGCAAAACATGCAGGTGGTTACAAGTTATCATTATAGGTAGGGAAATAGAATCACTATTGAACTCTAAAGTAAGTCATGTCAACAAGGCCGGTCATATACTTTCCCTCTATTCATGTTATCATGGTAAACACACATGCTTGCTAACATAAACCATACCAACTTAGCTATAAAGAACAACATAGTATCATAAGAGGACTATTAACTAGAACCACTTAATTAAACAAGAAAGTCAACATGATAATGTAGGCAAGACTATCAGTGGGAGTCATTTAATTAACTAAACACAAGCAGCATGATACTATAAGCATGAGGATCATTTGAGCAAGACAACATAATGATGTAGGCATGGAGTCTTCAGCTAGTTAAACCGGATAGCATGAATGACTTAGGAACATCATTCAATCAGCTTAATCAACATGATAATTTAAGCATAAGTATCACTCAACCGACAAAGCAGTAGTGTAGACCACATATAGCTACCAACATAGAGATCAATTAATTCAATCAACATAAGGAGTTAACATAACTGTCCAGAAAGATAACAATAATATAAGCGTAAAAATCATTTCAATTAATCATGGAATACACCCGTGATAATAAAAGTGTGAAAAAACAGAATTCAACGACCATCATGAGATATTGATTTGAACAACAACACGTGGATAAACACAACTATTTAGCAGGAAGTATTATTTTGTTAAGAGAAAAGTAACACAAATAGCCACAATAGAAAGTCACATGTTTATTGATGAACATCATGAAGAAGAATATGCAAGTAATTAACAGAAAAAACATCAAATAAACAAACAACACAATAATGTATGAAGCGGCTTAAAATTAAAAGAGGTCAATGGTCTACTGACCTTCTTCAGAGCAACAAACCAAGTAGTGGTGGTTACTATCCGTTTAGGAACCAAAACTCACAATCAATTTTGCAGAAGCCGAACTCGAGCAGACGTGAAAGGAAAGAAAAGAAATTAGAGAAGAATTTTAGAGTATTTAAGCAGATAGCATTATGACGATTAAAGCCCCTATTTATAGTGGAAATCAAGTCTTAGGATTCTGTTTGAAGTTTGAAAGAGTTAGTGGAAGATGACGATTGAACAGAGATGAGAGCAAGAGGGAAAATATGAGGGAAAACAAAGGGGAAATCGGAATAGACCATACATTAAAGCCAATGTCCAGAGGTTATTGCATTTGACCTCTGGACCATCGACTATTATGATATGGTTGAGATTCTCATGAATCCACAGCGACATGTATCGATTTGAACGGATAGAAGATGAAATAGTGAGATTCTTACATTTCCATATTTAGGTCTAGGGTTTTGGGGCTTGAAATTCAAAACTAGATGATGGAAAAAGGAAGAACCAGCGAGATTCGTAGTTGAGAGAGAGACATGATGATGTTTTCAGTTGATTTGAGTGACTTTGCAAGAATTTGTGCAAGGTTTGAGAGATGATAGGGTCTAAGGAGAAGATATAAAAGAGAGAGGAAGGGGAAAGAATGGAGACCAATGCTGGATAAATGACTAGGGTTTGGGGTTAGTCTTCTAGTTAAAATGGAGGATTGATTGGGAGATAAAATATAGAAATGTTTAATGGTGGATAAACCATTGGCCGTCAGATCATTTGGATCCAACGGTGGAGATAAAATGCTAGGAAGTTAAAATATTAAAGAGAAATTAGGATTACATTTCGACCGTTGATGAATTTGATCAATGACTCAGATTTTTTGTGTTTCTTGTGTGAGTGGTTTGGGGAGGTGACATGGCGCATCGTGATTGGTTGAGGGTGAGTGGCAAGGATTGCCAAGTGGGATAACTGAAGGGGTTGGCCAGACCAGGTCAGGGGTGTAGGGCCCATGTCTTTGGGCCAACTTTGGGGTATTAAGTTGGATTGGGTATTTAAACAATCACGAGCCAAACCGATGGGCCGTGACGGGCACTCGATGCCGTACCCAATCGAGTACCAGTATAACGTATTTTTCTTATCATACCATCATGGATAAATGGGCCAAAAGGGCCGTCATGATATAACCAGAATAAAATATAAGGGAATACTCGACATAGGACGACCCAACATGATATACAAACTTATACATGTGACATACGGGCCTATAGGATCGGAATGATCAATTGTACACTCAAAACATAGGCCGATAAGGCCATACAATCACCCATATACATGTCATATGTCTACAAGCCTCTAAGAGTACGTAAACGTCATAAAGACCGGGACAGGGCCCTGCCATACCAATGTATACATATCCAAAGAATATTGACCAAATAGGCAACTCCGGAGCAAGTGGAGTGCACCAACACCTTCCGCTGAGCTGAGAGCCTACTAGGAGGACTGTCAACCTGTCTATCGGGACCTTCGGGTATAAAATGCTGCATCCCCAGGAAAAAGGGACATCAGTAAAAATAAAGTACTGAGCTTGTAAGGCATGAAAGCATTATAGAAAAGACATGAAAGAAACATGGCGTGAAGAACTCAACCTGTAAGTCTGAATAGCTCTATGAATCATGAAACATTTATAATGTCATGCATATGCGTATAAATGTCATATCATGCATAGGTATATGCATACATAATATCATCAAGCCTTTGAGGACATCCCATCATATCATTTACATCCCAAAACATCATAAGAATAATCTTCAGAAATAGTCTACACGCTTAGCACCTTAACCTATCGTCAACCTCTTATTTTTCATGTTATCTTCTTCAATCAGCTTAATTAGCACATAGATAATCTTAACAACAGCATCCATAACATAATAGAACTATTTATAACAATTCCCAGCCACAACAAACTATATATATAGCCTCAACACAGTCCATAAAAAGAGAGAACGATTCCTTATGCCATGTCAACTACTATCTTGTAGATTTCCTCTCAACCAACACATGATTGACCTTAAGCACAACCAAAAACTTGATTTAATTATCTTAGGAAGTAGATATAACTTGAAATCCCTAGCTATTTTAGCTCACAACAACCCTCAATCACACCACAACACTATAGGAATTGTATTCTCTTCTTGAATCAACTTTTGTGTTCAAGTTGGTGTGTAAACACTTGCATTTCTCCTTGAAACTCTAATATATATGAGGAAGGGACAAATTTTTACATTAATAAAAAAGAAAAACATGAAATTTGAGGTTACTTCACTTGAAGAATCCTCCAAAACAACCACAAGATGAAGGACTATGATCTAGCAAGCACCACGAGATCTCTAGCGTTAGAGTCATGTTTTTCTCTTTGGTTTTTACTCTAGAATCATGGAGACTACTTTGAGAGTTTTTTGGGAGAGTATAGGGTCTGGTTGTGTCGAACAATGACCCCAAAATAGCCTTGACCCGCTCTTTAAAGGTTGGAGAATCACCCACCGCCTAAGTGAGTCCCATGGGAGCTACTTGCGCAGTCTCGCAAAAACGCGAATATCTCTCTACTTCAATGTCATATCGAAAAACGGTTTAAAGAGTTGGAAACTAGACTTGTAGACTTTCAATTTGGTATATGAATCATCCCTTAATTCCAAGTATATTAGGAGAAAAGCTTAGCTATATGTGACCTAATTTTCAGCACATTATGAATGTAACTTGTGATGACCTTTGCCAACTTTTCATCCACGACTTCCTTGACTTCAAAACATAACACATGACTATCATACGACTAAAATAAATCATAAAATAATATCATTATCATGTTAAGCACCATAGTCTCACCCCAAAAATACACGTTATAACATTTCCAACTTGTCGACTTTCGACGAAACTTATTTTCTTCAATTCGTTTAGCTTCTCGCCTTCCAACCCTTTTGGTAATTGTTATCCATGATCTTTAATATTGTAACCTCCAAAGTAACATTATTAACTTACTTTATGTACTTACAAAGATGATCTCATTTATGAGCTTACATCAATTGACTTACTATGTACTTTCACGTACGAAAATATGGGGTGTAACATAAATTATGGCCACTTGAATTAATATTAATCAATTTCAATTGTAGCCCATTTAAAGTTTTAACCCCCTTTTGCAATTAAATTAATTAAACTTATTTAATCCCAATAAAATGCAATTAGTAGATATATTATTAATTAATTATTATAATTAGTTTTAGATTATCAAAATAATTATAATATTCATTTATGAAATTAAGAAAGCTAATAATTTGATTAATTAAAGTAATAGAGGTAGTATAATTATAAATATGTATTACTAAATTATTGTTGATTATATAATTAATATTGTTATACTTATTATTATACTTATTATTACCTATTATATTATTTATATTTGAAGAAAATAGATATTACTAATTAAAAAAATACTTCTACTACATTTATTGTTGATTAATAAGCGTAAAATTTAATTTAAAATCGGAGGGTCAAAATTGGTCGTCAACAACTGCCCCTCTTTGGCCGGAGACGATAAAAGAGTTTGCGAGCAAAGAAATTGACTAAAAGACTAATTTTGTCCGATGAGACGAATCACCGACATACTTCCGGAGCATAGAAACATGAAACACTGGGTGCACACTCGACAAACTAGGTGGCAAGGCAAGCTTGTAAGACACCTCTCCAATCCTCTGAAGTACCTCAAACGGCCCAATATACTGAGGGCTCAACTTGCCCTTCCTCCCGAATCTCAAAACACCCTTCATGGGTGAAACCTTGAGCAGTACCTTCTCCCCAACCATGAAAGCAACATCCCGAACCTTCCTATCGGCTTAACTCTTTTGTCTGGATTGCACCGTGCAAAGCCTATCCTGAATCAATTTAACCTTGTCCAAAGCATCCTGAACTAAGTCAATATCCAATAGCCTAGCCTCACTCGGCTCAAACCAACCCACCGGAGATCGACACCATTCTCCCATACAAAGCCTCATACAGAGCAATCTGAATGCTCGACTGGTAGCTGTTGTTGTAGGCAAACTCCACGAGCAACAGAAACTGATCCCACGAACCCCCGAAATCTGTGACACAAGAGCGTAGCATATTCTCGAATATTTGAATAGTGCGCTCGGACTGTCCGTCCGTCTGAGGGTGAAATGATGTACTTAACTCAACTTGGGTGCCCGATTATCGCTGCATGGCCCTCCAAAACTGCGATGTAAATTGCGTGCCCCGATCTGAAATGATGGAAACCGGCACACCGTGAAGGCGAACAATCTCGCGAATGTAAATCTCAGCCAACCGCTCCGAAGAATAAGTAGTCCCAACTAGAATGAAATGTGCGAACTTGGTTGGCCGATCCACAATCACCCAAATAGCATCAAACATCCTCGAAGTCCGCGAGAGCCCTACTACAAATTCCATGGTGATACGCTCTCATTTCCATTCTGGAATCTCAAGCCTCTGAAGCAATCCATTCGGTCTCTGATGCTCGTACTTCACCTGCTGACAATTTAGGCACCGAGCTACAAACCCCACTATGTCCTTCTTCATTCTCCTCCACCAATAATGTTGCCGCAAATCCTGGTACATCTTTGAGCCCGGATGAATGGAATACTGCGAACTGTGGGCCTCTTCAAGAATAAACTCACGTAGCCTATCTACATTGGGCACAAAAATCCAACCATGCATCCTCAACACCCCGTCATCCCCAATAGTAACATCCTTGGCATCACCGTGCTGAACCGTGTCATTAAGGACAAGCAAATGAGGATCATCATACTGAAGACCGAGAAACCACACAAGCTAGAACCCGCCTGGGCTCCGAAACATCTAATCTCACGAACTGGTTGGCCAAGTCCTGAACATCAACTGCAAGCGGTCTCTCACCAACAAGAATGAATGCAAGGCTACCCATACTCGCCCCACACTCGTAGCAACGCCAATCCGACAATGGTGGTGGGGACTAGATTGGGTCCCGAGAACTAGAATACCCGCTAGAAGAACCCGGTGCAAATGAACCCTGAACTAAAGGAGCACGGACGAACTCTAAGCTGGTAGAGCACTAAGAGATGACTAGCCCGAACGGGCACTGTATGAGCCATAGCTAGATGATGCGCCACGGTGAACTGGACGAGCCATCTGAGCAGGCCTATAAGGATGACCCCTGTTGTGGGAAGACTGTCCCCCAGAATAAACACCACTTGGACCACCCAGACCTCGAGGCCTTGTGGCCTCCGTCACCTCACGCTTCTGACTACGGACCATCTCTATCTGCCACACAATATCAACCACCTCGTCGAAAGTAGCACCAGATACTCTCTCTCGGGTAATAAGAAATCGCAGCTGATATGTGAGGCCATCAATGAACCTCCTAATCCTCTCCTTATTAGTGGGAACCAACCAAACTGCATGACGAGCCAACTCCGAAAACCTCATCTCATACTGGGACACATATATGGCATCCTGACGAAGCTGCTTAAACTTTCTGCACAGCTCGTCCCTGCGGGACTACGCCATGAACTTCTCCAAGAAGAGAACGGGGAACTCATGCCATGTAAGTTGTGCTGCACCGACTGGCCTGCACCTCTCATAAGCCTCCCACCATCTGAACGCAGCCCCATTGAACTAAAAAGTAGTGAATAAGACCCCATTGGTCTCCAAAATACCTGTCGTGTGAAGAATCCGCCGGCACCTATCCAAAAATTCCTAGGCATCCTCAGACTCAGCCCCACTGAATGATAGAGGCTGGAGTCTCCCAAAACTCTCTAGTCTCCTCTGCTCGTCATCAGTCATAACGGGACCCACCTGGGCCTGAGCAACTGCAATCGGCTGGGACGGTAGTACCCTCGGCGTTTGAAGTCCCTGCATCACCTGCTCCGGAGTACCTCCCCCAGCCTGGGAAGTGGCTGCTGCGGCCGGAATACAAACTGCCTGAGCAAGGCTTGTGCACACCGTCGAAATCTTAGCCAAAGCCTCCTGAAGGCTTAGAATCACAATGGGCACAATTGGTGCCTGAGCTGGCCCCACTCGCTCAACTGTATCTGGTACCTGCCCCTGAGCTGGAGTGACTGGTGGATCTACAGGCGCTGCTCTAGCTGCAGTACGAGCTGCACCTATGCCTCTACCCTGGCCCCTACCACGACCTCGGCCTCTCGTGGCCCTAGCTGGTGGTTGATAATTGGTAGAAAAAATACTAATTGATGTATAATTTATCCCATATGTAGCTCTTGTTTGTTTGGATTTGGATGTTAATCACATTGATTCATGTTAATATAATGTGTTTTTATGTGTAGGAATGACTTAAAAGCAATCGGGGACGAAATCGGGGAAGAAAACAAGCTAAAATGAGAAGAAACAACGAAGGAGGAAGCCAGCCCACAGGCCAGCGCCCAGCGCTGCCTGTGGCGCTGGAGGCAATGAGCTTAGAAGACATTCTGCCTTCAGTCCTCTGGGGGGCGCTAGGCGCTGACCAGGGGACCAACTTCGGAAATCGTCTCCTACTCGACCTAGAAGACTCTAAACCGCCCCAAAACCTTCCCAACTCCTATATATATATCCCTAAACCTATCTAGGAGGAAAGGAAGGTGATTTTGGAGCAAAAGGAGGCCTAGGAACATCAACAACATCAACAAATTCTTAGTTCATCAATTAAACTAGTATCTTTATTTTAGTTTTTCTTACTTAGTTATTTGGTTTTGTTGAACATGAGTGGCTAATCACCCTTTGTTCTGGGGTTGTGATTAGCCATGAATATTGTGTTTCTAACTTGATGATTTCGTTTTAATAGTTAATGTGGATAAGATTGTTTCTTCAATTTTATGCTAAATTGCTTAATTGCTTTGGCCATCAATTAAGTTCTATCAATTATCTATGCCATGTTTGAGAAAACTAAGTCTAGATTAGAATAAGGATTGAAGAAAGCATGTTCTTAACTTTGTTAAAAAGAGCGGATTCGTGGTTAAGATAGGAATATACTTAATCACCATGCTTAATTAGATAATCGTGTTCTTCATGCATTCTTGCTAGATTAATTCCATAGGAATATAGGCATTAATCTTGTTAGGAATAGACGAATAGTACTTCGGAAGAAGGCTATGAGTATCATTATCGATTAATTAGAAATCTTACATTAACTATATGAACGATAAGTCAATTAGAACGCAATAGGATTGGAAGTAAATTCACAACCCTGGAATCTTTGTTTTATTGATTACAAAATACATCTTTGTTCTTTACAATCTATAGATTTAAATTAGAATTACAATTTAGAATAAACTATATACTAAACTTGATCTTTGCTTGATTAAATAACGATAATAGTTGTTATAAAGTAGTAACTTAAGTCCCTTGGGTACGATAATCCGGACTCATTGTCCTATATTACTTGTCGATCACGTATACTTGCGTGTGCGTAAGGGAGCAACAAGTTTTTGGCGCCGTTGCCGGGGACTTAAAAATTCTACTACTCTATCAATTACAGCTTTTATTTGTTATTCATTCAAGTTTTATTAATCGGCTCACGTTGTTCGCTTTGACACAGGCTTTTCTGTTGAATGCGGAGAAGTAGAAGTGCAAACAACCTGCTTCCCTTTGATCCAGAGATTGAACGTACCATACACAGACTAAGGAGGGAGGTAGACGCCAGGACCAGAAATAACCCAGAGTTGGATATAGTTGAGCAACCACAACCTATCGATATGGCAGGAAACGCTGAAAGGGCGGTGATAGAAGCTGCAAGGCCTAATCTGGCCAATATTACTCAAGCAATTGTCAAACCTGAGATCACAGGACACTTTGAGCTGAAGCAGTATATGGTGCAACTTATCCAATCTACGGGCCAATATGTGGGGCTACCTCACGAAGACCCACAGCGACATATCCAGAATTTCTTGGAGATAACAGACACATACAACTACCCGAATGTGTCAAAGGACTATGTAAGATTGACTTTGTTTCCCTTTTCTCTGTTGGGGGAAGCAAAAGAGTGGCTACAGAAGGAGCCAGCGAATAGTATATATACATGGGATGATTTAGAAAGGAAGTTTCTGATCAAATTCTTCCCGACCAAGAAAACTAAGTCACTGAGAAGTTAAATTTTGGGCTTTGAACAGAGAGAGGGGGAAACCCTTAGACAGCCATGGGAGAGATACAAAAAGCTACTGAGAGATTGTCCACACCATTGCCAAACAGATGAGGTACTTGGGCATACATTTGTTGACGGTCTAGATGAAGCCTCAAAGATGAACCTGGATTCAGCATGCGGTGGAAGTTGCATGGCTAAGCCTTACAGTGAGATCCAACTTTTATTGAATAACTTTACAGCCAATGATCATAATTGGCAAGGTGATGGTGACTCACGCAGAGCCCTAAAGCAGAAAGGAGCTGGTTTGATAGAATTGGATGACTTGGCAGCTATGAGAGCAGAAATGGCCAAATTAGCAAATCAGATGAACCGAATGAATATGCAGCAGGTTCAACCTAGGCAGCAGGTTCAGCAAATGTCAATATGCTGCGAGATGTGTGGTGATAACCACACAATTGATATGTGTCCCACCAATCCAGAGTCTATATATTATGTGGGGCAACAAAGCCGGGGTCCTGTGAATCAACATGCACAGTATGGAAATTCCTACAATCCAAATTGGAGGAATCATCCTAATTTTTCATGGGGAGGTAATCAACCACAACAGAATATGAACAGACCACAAGGAAATTACAATCAATCACAGAGGCAGCCTCCTCATTCTGAGGAAAACACAAATGAATTGCTAAAGCAGCTGGTGCAGGATAATAAACAATTCAGAACGGAGTATCAAACCCTCACTACTACGGTGAGAAATTTGGAACGCCAGTTGGGGCAGTTGGCCGGAGCACAGAATACTCGACCTGCTGGGGCATTACCCAGCGACACTGAAGCTAACCCACGGGCATCACTCAATGCAGTGTCATTAAGGAATGGGAGGCAGCTAGAGGAGGTCGAAAAGAAAAAGAAAAAGCAAGTCACATTTAATAAGAAACCGACCACCATGGAGATCACTTCAGAAAAGGCCAAAGGAGAGGAAAATATAGTCGACGAGGTAGTGGCTAAGCAACCCCCACAATTGGTTGCAAGGCCACCACCTCCCTTTCCCCAGAGATTGCAAAAGTTGAAAGATAATGAGGCTTATAAGAAATTCCTTGAGATCTTAAAGCAGGTGCAAATAAACATTCCATTAGTGGATATTCTTCAAGAAGTACCTAAATATGCAAAATATATCAAGGACATTATGGCAAATAAAAGAAGATTGAATGAGTTTGAGACAGTAGCACTTACTGAAGAGTGCAGTTCCAGAATTCAAGGAAAATTACCACAAAAGTTGAAGGATCCGGGCAGCTTCACCATCCAAATATCTATTGGAAAACATGCTGTGGGAAGGGCACTATGCGACCTCGGAGCAAGCATAAACTTAATGCCATTATCAGTGTTCCGACAGTTGGGATTAGGCGATCCACGCCCGACCACAGTCATATTGCAGCTGGCAGACCGCTCTTTGGCTCATCCGGAGGGCGTTATTGAGGACGTTCTAGTCCAAGTAGGCTCGTTCATATTTCCGGCGAATTTCATCATTTTAGACTACGAACCGGATCAGGACGTCCCATTTATTTTGGGGCGTCCATTTTTAGCCACCGGTCAAGCCATCATAGATGTTTGCGAAGGAAAGATGACTATGCGGGTGGGGGACCAAGAAGAGGTGTTTAATGTGTATAAAGCACTGCGGCTACCAACACATTACGAGGTGCTCTCTATGATTTCTGTGGTAGAAACGGTTTCCACATCTGTAGTACCGTACTTGAGCCCAGCTGACCCAGTTGAATGCCTATTGATTGGGAAAGTAGAAGATGTTGAAGATGATATAATACGAGACATTGAGCAGTTAATGGATCTATCTTGCAACTATATTCAAGGGTTTAGAAAATTTGAAGAATTAGAGAGGCCTGTTACTCTGACCCCTCCCAGGCCATCTGTTGAAGAAGCACCCAAGCTTGAACTTAAGCCACTCCCAGCGCATCTGCGCTATGCCTATCTAGGTCAAGCTGAAACATTACCGGTGATCATCTCATCTAGCCTGACTAGCAC